>JAANSK020132346.1:0-15468 GCA_011763485.2 Isoetes engelmannii
TAATGAGACACATACATTTTGTAATGCTTATTGCTGATTAATAAACTCTTTGCTTTCGTCCTTCAAAAAAAATAAAAAAAATGTCTCTTAAACATTTAGAGTTTCAAGCAAATATCAAGAATTGAATATATCTTATTTCAATGGTTTTATAGCAACACTGTTCCAAAAGGATTGGCCAAGTTATTATTCATTGGTTGACTTGGTTTTTGAAATGAAATTCTCCACAGATCATTCTGCTTCAACAGCTCAGGCAGTGTTCACCATCGTCAGCACTATCAAAATCGATTGTCAATGAATTGCTCCTTTTCAAAACCGAGATTTAGAACTTGCTCCTTTTCTGTTTTCAAGCTGTTTAATTTCAAATTGACCACTGCATTTCTAATTTTGACTACTGTAGCAATTTTAATTTTACAACATGGCAACAATGGTTAAACCATAAAAAAAATACATGCCATTTACCATTTGAAGGAGTTAACCTCCATATACATAGGTTAACCTCTTAAATTGCATTGTAGAATATGTGATTCTACTAATTAGGTATGCAGCAAGACGAATACCATTTCTTCTGTCATCTAGGGTATTTTGTTCTAGGCATCTTAACCAGTATAACTTTAATAACTCCTTCAAGGCATCCCATCACTTTATGCAATACTGAAAATCCCAGCAACATCACATACTTAGAATGATCCTTGTGATTTGAGTGTTATAATCTAATATGTCTGGAAAAAACCTTTCAGTTTCTTTCAAAGGCATCCCTTCTTGGCCTCAAATTTGATCAAAAGACAGAGACATGTCTGTAGTTTGGATTTTACTTCAAGAAAACTATAGCTTAATATGACCCATCTTAGCAACATATACATATCACTATATCTGGACAACGCATTTGAAGGCAACAAATTGAGTGCAGTTCCAGCTTATCCAATACTAACATTGGCAGGAACGATTGTAGACCATGATCACCAGCCTTATCTTGTTACATGCATTTAGCAAATATATTGCAACAAGGCCTGCCAAGATTAAGAATAAAAGAAGTAATAAGCCCAAGATAGATCACTATGAGAAGAAGAATATATCCTGCTCATTAAACATAGTCATGATACCTGAAAAATGCTTTGGGAAAAAATACTCTCTCTCAGAGAGAATATATCAAGAGCTTGAAAATCTACTTGACATTCTTATGCTTCGTCCATGACTAAAAGTTCATGGGATTCTGCTAATTAGTTACTCATAAAAGAGAAAGCCACAACCAGTTAAAAAAATGCAGAATTGCAACAAACATGAAAAACAAAAGGAAATATGGATGTAAATCTTACCTGGAAATATGAAAATAGTATTGAAGATGGCATAACTCAATGCATACTTTCTGTAATGATGGGACTGAAGATTGCAATTCTCTGTTTATTCGGGTAAAAGTATGTTAGGGTATACCACCTTTGGAACCTGCAAAAGTACCTATACTAGGCACTTCGAAGCTGGGTACTTTCTAATTTTTCCTTTGATTAAAACTAATTCAAAAGTGAAAAATAAAAGTCAAGGACATGTTAATATTCAATGTTAAGATAAATAGAATGCTATTGGAGGCCAAAAGCAAATACAACATTCTAAAACATACAATTTATTGAGATATTGCACAGGTACCCAGTACCTAGTGCTTGGCTACCTCTTTGGGTACTTTTGCAGTCCCTAAATAATATCTTTTAAGGCACACCCTAACATGCTTTCATCCATTCAGTAATTCCCCTTTCACTCAATCCCCTTTTATTTAAAAATACCCCAATGCATTCGCAAATTCCCTTTTGAACCAGTATTTTTTCTTGAAAATACGACAATCCATTCACAAATACCTCTTTCATCCAATCCCGCTTTCTTGAAAAATACCTTGATGTGCATTTTCAATCCCCTATTTCTACTAATTCCCCCATTAGGATACTCTTTTTGTTCAAGAATTCCCCATTGCAAAGAAAATACGCCGTGTGATATACCCCTTTTGTTCAATTATGGCCCATTGCAAATAAAATACCCTGTACAATATGCCCATTTTCTTCAAGAATTTCCCGTTGCAAAGAAAATAACCCATTGCTCTTCAAGTCCCCTGGTTCCTCAATGGGGGATTTTCAAGGAGATATGAGCACCTTTTTCATTATATAACCTTGTAACATAAATAAATCACATCAAATTTTCTAGTAGTAATCGTACATATAGAAATGGAGGTTTGCTGATTATGAATATTTCTCAAAGCAATAGTGATACATCCATTTGAATCTATTCCTATTTTCCATCTATTACGATTTATTCCTGTGAGATTGAATGCCAGCCGTGGATCTGGAGCATATCTTGGCTATGATGCCAGATCGGCGTCCAATATCTTTTTGGAGAAAAATGCCGCACCATTTCCTAAGGTCTCGATCAAACCCATGGTTGCAGGGCAGCAAAAAAATAAGATAAAAGAAAAGGTCTGCGCCATTTCCCGAGCTTTCGATGAAACCCATGGTTGCACGCTGCCAGAATCGCCCCTTCCAGTCTTGGGCCGGAATGGTGAAGATACAGTTCTCAGTGCTCCTCAAACGCTCTTTGAAGATATGGTTCCTGAATGGTCAAGATATGGTTTTGGAATGGTTCTCAGAAGATATGGTTCCGGAATGGTTCTCTGTGCAAACGCTCCACAAAGAGCCCTGCAAACCAAAACAGACAAAAAACAATAAATACACAAACCGGCTTTCTCAGATAACCATAGCCAGCTTAGAAGCTACTCTGGCAGCCCTTGCCAGCAACCCAAAGGTCACAACACCAACCCCTGCAATTCAAATCCAATCCGCTTGCTGGAAACCCCTGCGCAAAGGAAATCATGTGCCCTAACCCTGAGGAATCGAATCTCCAGGCCGCCATGGCCTCACCAGAACCCTTGAATTTGCATCCACTCGTGCTAGAATGATCTGTCAAGAAACATAGCCCAAAAAAAGAGAGTCGTGGCCAAGAAACAGAGCACATAATTTGTATTCCGGTATTTGATGCATCCAACTGCCAAGAAAACTAGAACCATTGCCGCCCCTGCTCACTCCACCGCCCTCATGTGCACCTAAAAAGAGAGAAGCAGCTCGATAGCTAGTTTCTCTGCATGCACGCACCACATATGAGTAGGTAAGCGCCCGCCCTGTGCTCCTGTCGAACTTCCGTTCTCGGATATGTATTAGATTTAGCAACTAGTTTAAGAATGGTTAGATGATTAGTGATATATGAACTCTAACTCCTGGAAGTTAAAGAAATACTAACGTTAGATGCTTTGACAAATTTGCATCTTCAAATTAGAAATTTTGGTCATCTTTTCCTCTGGAGCATAGATTTATCTATCAATACTCTATTACCAAGCTTGTTACAAAGCAATTAAACCATGTAGAATGACACATTGGCATAAGCCGTGATCTTTAAAATTATTACTACAATAGTGAAGTCTGATACAACATTACATGGGGGATTATTACAGTGCATAAGACCCTGGTCAACAAGAGCGATATCTTGTAACAAGCGTCTATGGTTGCAAGCTAGCATCAAATGAAACACCCATGTCTCTAAAAAGCTTGATATGCATGCCTTGTTCTTTCTCAATGTAGTCTTGATATTACCATTATTTGTCCACCATTAAGCCAAAATCAAAACTAAGAGACATTACGCCCCAATGTTTTGTTGGCATGTAGCTATTCTACTACAAATGTTCTTCACGCCAAAGAAAAGTATAGTAATCATGCCATACAATTTTAAGTTGTATAATCTTTCTACAAGCTTCTCTAAGTAGCTAGCATATGTAATTTGTACTAAGACTACTCTTGCCAGCCTTCCTAATACATATGTAGTTTGTATTTTGCCACCCTTTAGAAAGCTTTTGAGAATCATTTCTTCTATCCATCAGTTGGTCTACGTCTATTATATTCTGCTTTTGAACAAGAGCATGGTTGTATTTCTCACACTTGGTAAAGGTATCTATCTGCTTGGGAGTGTATGAGGCAGTTTGGATCATTACTTTAGTGAAAGAAAAGAAATTGTTTTGGATAAAACAAAGCTCCACAAAACTAAGCTTGACTTTGTCTCTCTAGCTTCTCTCTCTCTATTCTCTCTATGTGTATTGTCTCTCTAGTTTCTCGACCCACGGAATATACTAGAGCATAATGGTAAAGTGCAGGTGGTACATCAAAGAAATGGAAAACATATCCATATCCACATTACCTGATAGCAAGGCATGCAATTGTGATAGATGTAGAGAGAGCAGACAGGTCAAAATTGCTGGAAATATATAGGCTTGAGGTTGATGCTGACAGATTCTATAAAACTAAATGGTGATACAATTGAAAGTCACGCAATGTCATGCGGGACAGTCGTAACAAATCATCTATAAAAGAGTGTGTACTTTTGCTTGAAAAACAAATGTTCCAACATGAGGCGACATCAGAAGCTTTTTCATTATACCCGCATCAAGAATATTGCTAATGCTCTGTACTTGTAAATCATAAACTGGAGGATATTACTAGAACCAAATATTAAAAGGATATTATTAGCTAAAAGATATTACTAGAACCAAATATTAAAAGGATATTTTTAGCTAGAGGAGATTATTAGAAGGAAGGAAGGAAGGAAAGAAGTATATTTTAACGTCGTAGCACTAGCCAGCGTCCTAAGGACATACGACGGCACATTTAAAAGGATATTATTAGCTAAAAGATATTACTATAAATAAAATGAAGTGCCTAAAATAAAACTTTAAGCCTAAAAAATTCAGCGCCTAAAAATAACACTTTTAGCCTAATGCCAAACCATTGGGAGCTTGCTTTTTAAAATATTATTGTAAAATGGCTTCCCGACGATCTGATGGGCGTAAAAGGTTTTTGGGGTCAAAAACCCAAAAAACTTTTGGTTATTTCATATTAAAAAAACTCAAAAAACTTCTCCATTGCCGGAAAAAAACCTAGAAAGTATAGCCGTTAGATCACTAGATATCCGTCGAAAATTTGGTGGGTGTGAAAAATTTCCGCTATAAAAAATCCAAAAAGATTTTTGTTATTTCATCTTAAGAAAATTCCAAACACTTTTCCATTGCCGGGAAAAGAGCTAGAAATTATAGCCGTTACATCACTAGATATACTAGCATATCCCTCAAGATGCCCAAAACCCACCCTCTACCTAACGAATTGCCCCTTAACAGGAGGCAATCCAAAAAATGCAGAAATGCTTCAAACATGAGAAAACAAAAGGAAATATGGATGTAAATCTTACCTGGAAATATGAAAATAGTATCTACGATTGCAGAACTCAATGCATACCTTCTGTAATGATGGCACTGAAGATTGCAATCCTCTGTTTATTCGGGTAAAGGTATGTTAGGGTATACCACTTTTGGAACCTGCAAAAGTACCGATACTAGGCACTCCAGAACTGGTTACTTTCTAAATTTTCTTTTCATTAGAACTAATTCAAAACTCCAAAATAAAAGTCAAGGACATGTTAATATTCAAAGTTAAGATTCCTCCCCTTACAAAATCCCTTACTACATTCGTTAACTGTCGAGTGATATTTTCTGGCGTTAACAACATCGAGGCTGCATACACATGAGTGCTGCACAACACCGACTTGCTACCACCATCACGGAGGACTAGGAATGTTGGATTTCTCTATGCATAGTAAGGTTCTGGTGAGTAAATTTATGTGGCAGATTTTGGAGGAAGATGGAAGTTCTCCAGGGTTACAACTGTTGAAGCAGTCATTGCAACATTGTGTCCCCTGTGGTAAAGTTTCTATGCAGGCTGCTTTGCCATGGGCGCTTCTCTATAAGCTGAAGCCTTATCTTGGCGCGTCACCCTTCTTGAAAGGCTTATTTAAGGCTTGGGAAACAGTCAGAGAACTATGGCAATTGAGTATGGAAAACTGTCACTCAGTTTCAATGTTGTCTGGTGGTTAGCCATAGAAACTAATAGTGATTCGAAACCTCTATTCTCTGTGGTGGATATAAGAAACCAAAGGAGGTGGTCTTTACTTGGTATTAATTATGTGGGTGACTGGTACTTTCAAGGTGTTCTTATTTCGTGGCATGACTTTCAACGGAGATTTAACCTGTGCCAAGGGGAGAAGAAAATATGGGAGTTGGTGGCAGAGAGCATTCCCTAATATGCGAGACATATGGTAGGTAAGTTTATAGCAACCCACGAGGTCTTAGAAGAATGGTGCTCAATCTCTAATTGCTATAAGCTCCTTCATTCAAACGAGATACTACGCATATCACCAAAATGGTCTGCTCAGATCAGTGGGAACGAATTGAAAGGAATTTGGAAACAAGTGTGGAAGAACCCACTTCCTCCAAAAGTTCAAACCCTAGACTGGCAAATTATCCACAAGGCTCAAAGGACTAATCATTTGGTTTGTAAATTTGATGCACAAGTTAGGCCAGCATGTCCAATGTGCGATTATGTGGATGAAACAATTGAGCATTGCTTTATGGAATGCATTGATGTCCAAGCTAGTTGGCACCATTTGAAAGAGGTATTTGAAATTCCATTGCCAATTGTACATATAGTGTTGAGGTTATACCCTTTGATCCCCTTTAAAGAAGACGGCCATACAATTATGTAAGAGTTGGCTTCTTTGGATCATACGGATGAGGCAGAGAGCATTTATGTTCTCTCAAAAGTATACACACTCTTCTACAATTCTGTCCACTCTTAAATCCAAATTTAGCAGCAGGTTAGTGCTATGGCTGATGAGGTAACAGGCCAAGAGATGTGGAAAAGCTTCTTCAGGCATTTGTAATGTAAAAGTATGCATCTTCACTATGTGATTTCCTTCACGTTCTGAGAAGATATGGTTTTGGAATAATCCCTATGCAAATGCTCCACAAAGAGCCCTGCAAACCAAAACAGACAAAAAACAATAAATACACAAACCGGCTTCCTCAGATAACCATAGCCAGCTTAGAAGCTACTGTGGCAGCCTCTGCTAGCAACCAAAAGGCCACAACACCAACCCCTGCAAATCAAATCCAATCCACCTGCAGATCAAATTTGCCTTCAAGAAACCACTGCGCTAAGGGAATCCTGTGCCCTGGCCCGGAGGAATTGAAACTCCAGATCGCCATGACCTCACGAGAACCCTTGAATTTGCATCCACCCTTGCCAGAATGATCTGTAAAGAACCATAGCCAAAAAAAAGAAGTCATGGCCAGGAAACAGAGCATAGAATTTGCATTCCAGTATTTGATGCGTTCAACCTCCAAGAAAACTAGAACCATTGCCGCCCCTGCTCGCTCCACCGCCCTCCTGTGCACCTAAAAAGAGAGAAGCAACTCGATGTAGCTAGTTTCTCTGCATGCACACACCACATATGAGTAGGCAAGTGCCCGCCATGTGCTCCTGTCGAACTGCCATTCTTGGACCACCATTATTTCAGACCCCATCCGCCCAATTTTGCACCAAAATTAGAATTCTAAAATATCTAAATAACTTTAACATCTCAAACTGCCCCAGCAATACGGTGTCCTATACATACACCCCAGAAATCATAGCCCCAACCTATGCAAAACCCCAACCCCAAATACAAAACTTAATAAGTGCACATACTCAAAGCAATACTGAGTAGGCCTAGAATATGTAAGGATTTAAGCTTCAAGAAAAAAGATTGAAACGCCGAGCTATGGCGTCTGCGTTCATGAAAAAGCCGCCAGTGCTCGCCTCATTGACTTCAGAATCGACCCGGCCCACCAATGTGAGTCTCTGTTCATTTTCATGTATAGCTTGTAGCAGCAGCATTCTTATATATACTGTTTTACATATATGCATTGCAGTATGTTTTTTATCACAGCCCTGCATGTCTTAGTTCTACTAGACGGCAATTGGAATCTTCTTTACAAACAAAGGGAAGGATTTTAGTTCGAGCTGGTCCTAAGGAAATTGCATATGGCCAAGCTTCAAGAACTGCTTTGCAAGCAGGGATTGACAAGCTTGCAGATGCTGTGGGTGTAACTCTTGGACCTAGAGGCAAGTAAGTCCTCATCCGAGTTGCCATGCTGGAAGCTTGCATTTTCATTTTGCTTTGTTTGGTTCAGGTCGTAACGTTGTGTTGGACCAATCTGGAGTACCCAAAGTGATCAATGATGGAGTTACAATTGCTAAAGCCATCGAGCTGTTGGATTCCAAGGAAGATGCCGGTGCAATCCTCATGCGGGAGGTTGGTAACTGCTAACTTGATAATGATTGTTTAAGAGCATTCTGGATATGAAGCCCTAGGATTCATCTTGACAAGTAAATATAGACATTTTATCTGACTCATGCCATGTATGTATTAAGGTTGCAAGCAAGACAAATGAGTCCGCTGGTGATGGTACGACTACTGCATGTATTCTGGCTAGAGAGATCATTCGTCTTGGACTTTTGAGCATAGCATCTGGTGCCAACCCTATAGCTCTTAAGAGAGGGATTGATAAGACCGTTAGTTTGCTTGTTCAAGAGCTAAAGATACGGTCTCAGGCTGTAAAAGGCCATGATGACATTGAAGGTTTTGGTTTCAGCTTCACCTCTTTGTTATGCAATAAAACTCTCAGAATGTCTAATATTACATTTTTCTTATGCAGCTATTGCAAGAATATCTTCAGGCAATGATGATCTTGTTGGAAAAATAATTGCTGATGCAATTGATAAAGTTGGCCATGATGGTGTTCTATCCATAGACTCATCGCCTTCATTTGAGACATCAGTTATAGTCGAAGAAGGCATGCAGGTAACCTAGTTAGGCATCGATGTTATGTATTTGTTTCTGTTTGTGATCATTGTGCATTGGAAGACGAGTTTGAAGAACTGCAAATTCGTGGCACTTGTGTTTAACTGGGTTAGTTGTCATTAGTTACAAAAGCATACTGATATTCAACTAAATGGCATGTGAACTTTGGGATTTCGAGCTGCATTATCTTACCAAACATTTGGAGGCAAGTGTGTTTGGATAGAGCTTCCAATATTCTGCCTTTCTTGCACCGTCTTTACATAGTTATAGTCATATCAATGAATTTTTTTATCATTATAGTTATAGTCATATGAATTTGCCTAAATGAATTTATGAAAAATAGAAACTAGATCTTCTTGTCAATATATATTGTTAAATTTCATTGACAGTGGCTATCCAATGTTTGATATTGAATTGTTTGAAATGTAGGAAAGTGCCTGCCCTTAAGTGTCATCATGAACCTTATCATCTTTGCATTGAGCTCACTAACATATCATTGGACAATGAAGGTGGATAGGGGTTACATTTCTCCCCAGTTTGTGACCAATCAAGAAAAATCAATTGTAGAGTTGGAGAATGTCAGAATATTGATAACTGATCAAAAGATTACCACTGTCAAAGACATAATTGCTGCAGTAGAAAAGACGACACAGCTAAAAGTACCACTATTGATAATTGCGGATGATGTTTCTGGTGAAGCACTCTCTACATTAGTTGTTAATAAGCTGCGCGGTATTATACGTGTTGCTGCTATAAAAGCCCCTGGCTTTGGAGATAGGAAGAAGGCATTATTACAGGATATAGCAGCTCTAACAGGTTTTTTCTTGTCCTCCTTATTTACATCTCAATTTTATAACGTGTTTCACATCTCAGCCTTTCTTTGCTTTTTCTCCAGGTGCAGAATTCCTTGTCAGTGACTTTGGATTGACACCTGAAGATGTTACAATAGACCAACTAGGTATTGCTAGGAAGGTGACGATTAAAAGCAATTCCACAACAATTATCACAGATCCTGTGACCAGGGATGAGGTTCAGGCTCGGATAGCGCAAATGAAGAAGGAGCTGAAACAGACAGAGTCTTCTTACGACCAACAAAAGTTGTCTGAACGGATTGCAAAGCTCTCGGGAGGAGTTGCCATCATCAAGGTGTGGTATATTTTTTCATTATGACCATCTTTGTAAAAATAATGTGGTGTGATTTTACTACTAGATTGGAGGTACAACAGAGGCTGAGCTGGAAGATCGCAAACTGAGAGTTGAGGATGCAAAAAATTCTACATTTGCGGCTATAGCAGAAGGCACTGTTCCAGGGGGTGGGGCTGCCATGGTGCATTTATCGGCTCTTGTTCCATCATTAAAGCTTGCAATTATCAACACAGAAGAACAGTTAGCAGCTGATATAATTCAAAAGGTTGATTAACAAGCATCAGAGTTTTTGTGCGAAGCTATATGTTTATAACCTGAATTGAGATTCATGCAGGCACTTCTGGCACCAGCAAAGTTAATTGCTGACAATGCAGGTGTTGAAGGGGATATCGTGGTTGAGAAAATACTCCAAAGGGAATGGGAGTTTGGATATGATGCTATGATGGACAGATACGGAAATCTCCACGAACTAGGCATCATTGACCCCGCCAAAGTAACAAGATGTGCATTACAAAATGCGGCTTCAATAGCAGGCATGATCTTAACAACCGAAGCAGTTGTAGTTGAGAAAATAAGGAAACCAAAACCTTTGATGCCTTCCGTGCCAGGCATAACCACGTAGCAAACTGTAGAATCTTTGTAGAATTTAAGGCGTCTCTAGCTTTCAGGCTGCCCGGCAGAAGTTTGTTTCAAACAGCAACATGTGTCAAAGTTCCTACTACATTGCTATCTCATTCTTCATCCTTGGCAGCATCCCAGCTACATTTCATTGTGTTCAAGCCAAGTAATCATTCGGGGAAAAGAGTTTGCTTCTAGCTAAAAATGCAACCTTGAAAGGCTATTTCAGAAGGTTAAAGGTAATAGGAGAATTGAACCCCATCATTCCAGCTAGCAAAGCATATATTCTATTATCAGAGTTATACCATCTCCGCTTATGCGAGATGCTGATTTTTTTGGACACCATGACAGACCAGAATGCCATTATTGGACATGCTTGTTTCCCTGGTGAAAGAGAATATACTATTAGTCATCCTATTTCTACAGTGCAGTTTAGGAGTTATTTGGTAGTGATAGTCATAATAGTGAATATCTTGTTTAAAAAATGGGAGAATACACCTTACTAGTTACGGTGCCGAGCATTGCTGGACAGGCTGGACATAAACTAAAATTTGCTAAAAACTTGTAAATGATAAGCCAGCAATGTTATTAAGGTTCAATTAATTATTTACTTCTATAGGTTCAATTAGTTATTTACTTCTATGCCTCTATTTATGCTTTGATTCAATTGCTATCTCAAGCTATTGAAATATTCTTTAAAAGAACTGTTTTATCAAGCCAGAGACGTCCTCAAATGTATCATAGACAATGGCAACATTCTCTATGTAAATCCGGCGGGGACACAACAAGATCTGCCAGCCAGTTTTTGTCGCCACGATTTCACACCCAAGCATCAAGGATTTGGCAATGATTATCAAACCATAGCCAAAGCCCCATGTACAGATGTTGTGGTTCAGACTGAAGGAGGGCCATCGCATTTCGAGATACACCCCCAAGGCGAGGAGACAGATCAGCCAGCACCTCCTGACCGAGCCCTGAATTTACGGTAGTGGGGGTGCAGGAGACAAACTCAGTTTCAGACACAGGAGTAGTAGGTCGTTTCTTTACAGAACATATGCACATAAGGCAGCCACCAGTTTCATAGCACGGAAAGTATGTGCGCATAGGACAGATTGGTACATTTCTCCACTCCACAGGATAGGCTTTATGTTCTACAACACGGAAATCATATTAAGGGCACACATTTTCTTCAGGAAGACTTGTCCCCGGTCCAGCTGACCAAGTGGCGGGAAGAGGTGTGCAAGGTTCAAGAAGCACGAATCGTGGCAAAGTGGGCAGTATATAGGGGAGGTACAACTCTTATATGTGATCACTGGTCGCAAAACCCATGGTTGAGCCTTTGTTTAGCGTCTTTAGCATCAGCACTTCTCGGTTTCTTGGTTTATGATTTTGATTTTCTTGTAAAAATTAGGGAAAAACTATAAAATGCCCTTATGTTTTGACCAATTTTACCAAATGCCCCTAGCTTTTCATAATTTCACCAAATGCCCTTGGTCAACGTATATCCTTCTCTAACATTTAAAGTTTCATAAAATGCCCTTTCAGTTTTTTGTATTCAACAAAATGCTCTTTTTCAATGGATATTTTTTGGCGCCGTTTTTGGATGAAAGCCTACTTATGTGCAGGATTCCTCAGATGGAAAAAGGAGCTTGCCGTAATTGTTCTCCGTCGAATTTTCTCCATCGAAATTCATTCTACTCCTTCCAAAGCTCACAGGATTTTGCCAACAGCTCTTACGATTCGCGTCTTGAGCAGTGATTCTATTTTCTTACGATTTTCTGGAGGATTGGGCTTTCATGTTTCTGGTCGGGCACCGATTCTATTTTCTCGCAATTTTCTGAAGGAGTTGCATGGGTTATCTCCAAACTTCTATTGCGATTTAGTGCAGTCCGGCAGAAGCAGCAGAATTGATCCTCTCTTACAACAGATATTTCTTGATCTGTTATAGTAGTTATTTCTTGCATCCAAGTGATCATTTTGAAGCAAGGGCATTTTGGGAATTTAAAACAAACATAAGGGCATTTGAGGAATTAACGTAAATCTTAAGGGTATTTACATGATTTTCAAGAATACAAAATACATTGTACATTGACCAAGGGCATTTGATGAAATTATAAAAATTTAGGGGTATCTGGTGAAATTCGTCAAAATATAAGGGCATTTTGTAGTTTTTCCCTAAAAATTATTACTTATATATATTTGTCTATTTCGACTATAATAGACTATATATCGCGTTTCTTTCTAGGAATGTATCTAGAATATTCCTTTCCTTATTCCTTATCTGCGGCTAGCAAAATTTTGAGAGAAAAAACTCTCGCAAATGGCAATGGTCTCGATTCCATTTATGGTCCTTAACTGCAAAAACATCATCGCTTCATAGAAACAGCGTGAGCACAAATTATTTTTTTAATTGAAGGCGTTGTATATTAAAGGTGTATAAAAAAAAGTACATATGGACATATGTATATACATATGTTTTACAAAAGGAACCATTTAGGCAAGGGCTGGTTATACCCTTAGGGAAAATTTTAAAGATAAAGTCTCAAAACAGGCTCAAGGCCTTAATAACTTCAAACAGAAATAGAAATATAATTATGTTCCAACTGAAGTTTCCACGAGTCATGAATCTGAATAGAGAGCCTAATGATCTTCTTGTCTTGGGTTCTCCGTGTCCATGATCCTTCCTGCCCATTCCCCTATTGATTGTGATGAACAAACAGTAGGGGCAGTTGCACAGATGGGCTTTGCCAGGATTAAATCTGTCATTTTTATCCTTGGCCTTACAGATCAGATATCTCTTGGCATTATATGTTGTGCCACAAGCACAGTCGCAAAAACAATTGCCATGGTGATAGGTTGCCAGCTCAACCCCAAACTGTGATAGCCACTGACCACTCAGATTGAGATTGATCCTCCTCCACCTTAGTTTCTTGTGCATAACCAGGATATTCCCTGTCAGAAATAGTAAAAAGAAAATTAGTTTCAATCCTGAATTTCAAATACCTCCCTGATCCATTCAATGTCATATTGAGTTTGCTTAATGACAGCATAAGGCCAAACAATTTCATTCTCAAAAATAAAATGATTTCTTCCTTTCCATATTCTCCATAACAGGAGGTAGAACTTCCAGTTGGGGGATTCTGGGACGAAGAAGTCAATGGAGCTCATGTCTCGAAGGCCTGGGATGTTTAGTTCTTGCTCAGCAAGTTCTAAAATCCATTCTGCCCAAAGGCAGCCTCTAGCGTGAGCACAAATTCATATCTACATTGTATTTATCTAATACTCATTCATATGGAAGCAAAACACAGGAAACTCAACCAGGCTGGAGGAATCGAACCTCCAGGCCATGACGGCCTCACCAGAGCCCAAGAACAGCCTGGCATTTTGTTTCACCTCTTCCAATGTATTTCTAAGTAAGAACCAACAGTCTATACCACATCTTAAACAGGAAAACGAAAGCTTGGCAGACCCAATCAAAGGAAGAATGAGTTCCACAGCCATTTGTGTCTTCTGCATTATGCCTGTAAGAGTTAAAAAAAAATGGCGGAATTATCAGCTACTGAAATCTGGATTGCAACCGAGTTGAGTTAAGATCGGCAGGCTGTTGAGCCTTTGCCCCAATAATGTTCACATTTTCTGCCTACATACACAACTTGAAAATAAAGTTAGTACTCTGCATCTGTCAGTTGGAAGCTATCTAAATTTCTCTGAGGCTCATAACTTGGACGATGATTTATGCGATGCCAACTGCAAATTCAAATCAGCCTCTCTAGCTTCTATCTCGTTCCACCTCCATGGCTAAGCTTCACGCTTTTGGAGGACCTCCATGCCATATCGGGCTGACCAGAACCCCTAAACCTAAAACTCATCTGCAACTAAGCATTTACTGGCTTCAAATCTGGCCTGAGCAGACCTGAATCCGGTGCAAATGGCTGCAACATGAATCCCAAAGCAGGATAATCTGTATAGTCTCGCAGGTCCGACCTGCCTCCGATTGCTCGATAGCCTGCCATTGGAATCAGAGATGCCAGCATGGCTAAGATTCACGCTTTTGGAGGCTAAGTTTCATGCTTCTTGACGACCTCGAGGTCACACTACATCCAAGGGTTTACAAGCTCACCTAAGCAAACTCCTTTGTGTATCCAAGGATTCACAGGCCACAATCGCCCTCCAGCTCCACCAAATGATGCGCCAGTCTGAACGGCATGCAGGCGAGACACTGCCTCCAGCAGATCGGCTACCATCTCCGCTTCTAATTTCAGACCATCGACATAGTAGACCCGCTGCCACAAAAATGCCTCCCTTTTAGGAAAAAAACCATTAAATGCCAATAAGCTGCTCCATTTCCCATACGGTCTCTTCTACAATACTAATGCCCAAATCATAGGCCACACCACTGCCCCATATACCTTCCGCAATACAGAACTAAATAAGGGCACATTATATATTTGTGTAGTGATGGGGCTTAGTCCCTCTTTTGTTCTGTATTTTTTGGACTTCACTTTCCTATTCTGTCGTCACATGTCCGATAGGATGCTGTCTAGTGGTGTTATGTCATCACATGTTCGATAGAACGCTGTCTAGTGGCATGACATTAAAAACCTTCATCTTTTCTCCAGTCCCGACCGTACTATTTTAGTCATGTTACTATTTTAGTCTATTTGAGTTTTGGCAACTTACAATTGTACCTTGGGTTAATGTGAGAATGTTGTAGAGGAGCAAGTATTTATTTATTTTTCGTTAAATGAAACGGGTCAAAGCATATAGCTGGGGGACACTTTTTAGTGTTCGGACACATAGTGCTTTCAGGGTGCTTTGATAGAAAGCGATTGAATTTTTGGCCCATCAGTAACATGGCTTGACGGGTTCTTCGTAGCGCGCGAGGGAGGGAAGTTCGGAATCCCCGCCACTGGCACTGGCTGGTTCTCCCGCTCTACCAATTCCAAGTCAAGA
>JAANSK020132457.1:0-15466 GCA_011763485.2 Isoetes engelmannii
CAAAAAGAGGGCTTTTGTTGTGAGCCATTGGTTGTTGACCATTGAAAAAAAAGGGCTAAAATGAATGGCCCAAAAAAAGGTGCAATCTAGAAATACTATTTAGTACACCTGCATGAATACATCAACGAAATCACAGAAAAACCATGTGAAAAAGCGTACAAAAATAAAAAAGTAACCCCCTGTTATTTTGCAAGATATTGTCAAGCAAAGGATGATGCCTTGCTAGTTTGCATGGTGAACATGCCTTATGAGCAAGAAGTAAGAACTCGTATGATGTTGTTTAAGGGTATTTGGTGTTATGTATTGTTGTATTGTTGGAACTTGGTTTGTATTGGGTTCAAACCCCCTGACTATAAATTTATCAGATTCTTGCATTCGTCAGATTTCTTACATACCTTGCAATGGGATCTGAAGCTTTTGTGCTACCATAGATCTTAGCTTACATATTACTTTCCAAACTGATGTGGAAAGAATTTAAGGTGTCATTATCAATATAGATTTTAGCAACAACAATCCCAAGGGGCCTATACCTAATGCATTTTTCATATTAGATTTCCATAAGCTTGTGTTTGCCAACAATAAATTGATAGAGAGTTCCCCCAGTTGTCAAATTTTGCATGTAGACATATTTGAATGTTACCCCTTTCAAAGAGGACACGCTAAGGTTCTATTTGCAAAGGTGAGAGCATTCCCTTTAAGCATCTTCATATGTATGAATGTGCAAGCATTTGTCTTGGTATATGCAATTTATTGAGGCTCTTCTTCATCAAACATTCTAATGTGTTTTAGCCTAATGTGTTCTACCATGTACATTCTTGTTCTCATTAACGTTGTTTCATGTTCCTTGTACCATACCCCTTTTAGCTCCTTAGAACATTGCCTCCGTAATGTCTAACATTTGGCCACGAAGGGACCGCCGAAAAATTTTCGTACAAATTTTGTACAAATATGACATATCAAACCATTGAAAGGGACATCTGTCATATTAAAAAATTGGACCATTGAATTAAACCCCCCATACCAACCCCACCCCCCCCCCCTCAAAAAGCGGTTATTTTTGCTGATATTCGTGTAGGGGGTCCAGCGGTTGACAAGGACCCTCCAATACATCCGCCCATATATGTATAGAATGCACATCACAACCTTTGGTTTCGTGCCGTGTTTGGAACTAACAGTTAACTAAAACTTGCTATAAAATGAATCGCGCTTAACGATGGCCAAGATCGCCCGAAATCGATATCCAACGGTCTGAGCCTACCGATGGACGCCCTACACAAATATCATCAAAAACAACTTGTGGGGAGGTGTTTAATTCAATGGTTCAATTTCTTAATATGATAGATGTCCCTTTCAATGGTTTGATATGTCATATTTGTACGAAATTTGTACAAGAATTTTTCGGCGGCCCCGAATTAGACATTACGGAGGTAATGTTGTAAGGAGCTAAAAGGGGTATGATACAAGGAACATGAAATGACATTAATGAGAACAAGAATGTAGCATGGTAGAACACATTATGCTAAAACACATTAGAATGTTTAATGAAGAAGTGCTAAACTTTATCAAGAACCTTCTGAGATTACATGGACTGATATACATATCAACATTCCTTTTTTTCCTAGTCATTTTTGGACTTAAGATCCTTTGTTGCGCCTCAAGGTTTTCTAGTTTTGTATAAGCATGTCTAGTTGCAAAAAGGAGAAAAAAAAAGAGTGCAGTTTATGTGAAGACAAAAGTAACCATCCCTTTAGATATGTATTGTTAACAACTTTTTGTTACTGTGGTTGTAGAAAGTTTGAGGCTACCAGGTAGCTCTGCACAGAGGGACTGTTTTTTCTCTGGGTTTTCAACATGTACCTCAGTCTCATGTACTTGTTTTCATGATTTAATGATGAATACATCTGTCAGCTTTCGGGGGAGGGGGGGGGGAGGGGAACGTTTTGTCCACCTTGGCCACCAAGATTTAGTCCAAGTCAGGCTAAATGTGTTCCCAACTTATTGATGTTAACACGTAGTCGTGATTTGGCACATATTTAAGACTCCACTTAATGTGTTGAAGTTGTTAGGTTCTTCCTTAAGCTGGAATATTGGGCAATGATGTCTTCTCATCACAAGATACAAAGAATGAAGGGCATGATTTAGAAGTAAGATGCTTTGAAGCTGCTTGTTTCCATATAGGAATTGAGGATTACTTGGACTTTGGAAAAGCAGACTAGAAGTTTAAATGGATTGTTTAGTGTCACTCAAAATATATCATACTCAGTTTAGTTGATCAAGGCTTCCATGCCATCCATAATGAGATAATTACCCTTTATCACCAAGGTGCTCAATATATCAATTAGTCTTTGGTAGCTTCCTTCAATCTTCCTATAGCTTCTCATCTCCATTTAGTCTACAATATTTGCTCTACAATTACAAACTACTTGTAATTAGTGTTACATCAGTGCACATGTAAGTTTTTTATAGGCAAATGATGTGCTCACAATTATTCAAGTTCTACTACCTTTGTTGGCATTGTGTTGAAAGTTGCAAATTACTAAAGGAGAAATATTGGACGACCGTCAATGTAAGTTGTGTTTTTATTGTCCTTTGGGACATGCTCTAGTGGGAGGACCTTAAACTGCCACACTCGAGGTCACGGGTTCAAACCTAGCCAATATTGGTCTAGTAATGGGGACCTTAAAATTCCAGTGCCCCAAGGTTAAGGGTTCAAATTTGGCCAACAGTGAAGGAAACTCAGTAGAAACGTCGTGGCGATCCTGACCTTAAGCGCTTGAGAGTTTAGCTCGTTTTGTGCATCGAAAACATCGCCATGGCTATGTGCTTGAGAGTTTAGCTCGTTTTGCGCATCGAAAACATCGCCATGGCTATTTGCTGAACCACTTGCCATAATGAAATGATATTTGAATTACTGTTGCATTACCATATAGATGACCACATACATAGCATTTCCTGCGTTGAAGATTATACCCTCTAAATAATGCGTTCCTTGAAGGTGCATTTTGGTCGATAGGATAAGATTTTTGCTACAGGATGTAGTCTACAACTTATTTTGTTGTCAAATGAGAAACAAAATTTCTCTAATTAATGAATTCATGCCATCATGGCTCATAGGGACGAAATCGAGCTTAGAATTTAATTTCATGACAAAAAATGGGCCTAAGAATCATCTTGAAGAAATAATAAAAAAAATCTTTTCACTAAACAATTGTTTTGCCAGGTTCTCGCTGCTATGGGAAACTCTAGCTATGGGCTATCAAAATATGCAAGAATCATCTCGTCTTGGCCTTGGTCTTTAAAACCCTTAGACCCTAGAGAGAGCATTTTGATAGTGTCTCCATTGTTTCTAGAGATATAAGAGCATGTGTTGATGTTTGTTGGATACTTTTTCTCTGGCCTCGGGCATTCTTCTGAACTGGGGTAAGGGCTCGGCATTATGGGCCTTGTTGTCTCCACCTCCTCCATGTTTGGGGCTTTTCCCTTGGAAGGTGCTTCCAGGTAATGAGTGTACGAGGCTGTTGGGTATCCCCTTTGGTGGTGATATTTCCATAGGGCGGGTATGGGATGAGATTCGTCAGGGGTTGCAGAAGCACCTTAATTGGTGGAAGGGTAGCAAGTTATCCATGGCAGGACGAATCACTGTTGCTAAGTCAGTACTGTGTAGCACGCATGTGTACACAGCATCCGCCATGCTGGCTCCTGAGGGTAAGATGCAGGCCTTGGACAGGATAGTGCGGAATTTTGTGTGGGGTGGGGATGATGAAGGGGCGGTGGTCAAGGTGGCTTGGTGGAAATGCCTTCGACCCTGAGAGAGGATGGGGGATTGGCCATTTTGGATCTGGCCTTGCATAATAAGGTGTTGGTCTCCAAGTTTGTTTGGAGCGAAGCAAATCTTGATGAGCATGAACACATGGCGAGCAAAAAACAAAGGGAAAAAGGGCAAATGTCTTGATGTAGGGTAGACTTATGGTTGGGAGGCACTAAGGTCAAGGTAGAAGCAACCATACTGCTTATTTTGTCCCATTGGGCATATACAGTCACAAAAAGCAACATTCGAGCCAAAGCATGAACATACATCAGCATAAGCATCTGGAGAAAGTCATGCTACTTGGGGACTTCAATGCCTAAACGAGAACAGAGCACATGACTAGATTTGACCCACTTGCTGAGGATGTGTTGCAGTTAAACCCGGCCGAGGCGGCTTGTCCAAAGGCATCAGAAGACACCCTTGTCACACGATATGGCAGGCAGTTGGAATGGATGTAGATAAAAGCATGGGCAGTGTGTGGGATTTGCAAATGGAGGACTCTAAAATGGAGCACAAAACAGATCCTGCTAATGGAATGGATGTAGATAAAAACATGGGCAGTGTGTGGCATTTGCAGGTGGAGGATTTAAAATGGAGTACAATACAGATCATGCTGATGGAATGGATGTAGATAAAAGCATGGGCAGTGTGTGGCATTTGTAGATAGAGGGTTCTAAAATGGAGCGCAATACAAATGTAGATAAGAGCTTTATCTTAAAGAAACTGCAGGATAAAGGAAAATGTTAAGGTTCAGTTTCCCTTGTAGACCAGTAGGAAACGAAAATCGCGAAGTGCTCAGTATGTTGAACATGTGTATAATGATGAAGATGCATATAATCCAGTATCGTCTTCCGTTTGTGATACTTAAAAAATCAATGCAAGAACATAGGGATTATGCACATACCTTGTTTATGATAAATATAACCTTTGATAATCTAAATACCAAGACACAGAAAAGGTACACACATCTTAAAGTATTCAAATTATCAAGAAAAACACAACTTATATTTATTCAAAAACATTTGCAAAAAAAGAATCTATTGCCTTTCCAAAAGATTGCTTTTAGCCTTTATCTATAAAAGGTGGATGCCGTTGTCTCTTATATATCAGATAACTGTCCGATATAAAGAAGAAAATGTGAACTACAAACAAAAATTTGGATGTTTCAAAGGAAAAAAAAATGAGGAGAACTCGTCGTGCATAATCCACAGTGTGAGAAGAAGACACTTACCCTAACTTCGCTTACCAAGGAACACGATGCTTTTGATGTAGTACAAGTCCAAGAAACTTGACACTTTTGATGATCTTTGGCAAATTACCATAGGTTCTTCAAGACATTTGCTTATGCAATAAGAGAACAAGGCATAGGCTTGGTCACGACACTGCCCTAGCATGCTCGATGGGAAATATACAAAGGACTAAATTGAAGATGGAACAGTGGAAGACTAAAACAATCTAGCCTATTTTGAAAACACTGCTGCAACAGTCCGGCTGTTCATTTTCCTTTAGAGCTTTATGGCTGTGTTAAGATGACTGGAAAACATTTTCCTTCAGAGCTTTATCGCTGTGTTAAGATGACTGGAAAACGAATAAATAGAAGAAAAGGGGTCACAAACGGTTCTATTATTGTGCTTCCAGACAAAAGACGTAAGGTATTCAGCTTCTGGTCCTTCACACAAGTAGTCTGCAAGCTTCAAGAGATGTTAGGTCACAAAATCAAGCCATCTGCCAGTGTAAAAGATTTATAAACGAAGTCGTGCGTTGCTGTAATCAAAGTGCAAACATCGTTAAAACACAAGTTGGAGCCAACTGAATTGGAAGTTTTTACGAAAGAGAGCATAAATGGCGCTTGGTCTCTCGTGGATTGGTGGCGATTGCCATCTCTGTGTCCTAATTTCATGCCTTATCTAATTTCCATGGTCGTAGATTCATAAAATTGTACATCGGCTGGTTCAAAGCAGGCCACATCAGATTTTGCTGAGGTGGAGTCAATACGTGGATAGGCTAGAATTGGAAGAAAGACTATAGGATTGGTTGGGCTAGCGTGCTAAAAATTAAAAAAATAAGGTCTTCTAACAATTTTTACATAATTTTGAGAAGCCGAGACAAGGGCTATCTGTCACAACCTTGTTTTTCCTTTTTCCTTTTATATTGTGTTCTTTGTCCTTTTATTTCATTTTGTCGATAAGAAAGCATGCCAGGGTTGTGGAAGGCAAGATTGATTAAACTAAATGTTTGAACTTCATAGATTAAACTAGATGTTTGAACATCGTAGAAGCAGTGCTCTGAATGTATGTTCGCTCTTGCACTTTTGACCAACAAATCTAGAGATTGTCGGGCAACCATGACACCACCTTATTCTTATTTTTTTTTTTTTAATTTTATAGAAGGGAACTTTTAGTTACACAAAGAAGAGTACATATAAGTATCAGGGCAAACATATCTTTTATAAAAATCACAAGCGAGCAAAGGCTTTGACAAATCCTTAAGTTTTGGACTAATTAATTGTACAACTATAATTACGTATACAACTATATTCTTATAGTACGTATATATATACAACTATATTCTTATAGTACATAACTCTATTAATAGCTCTATAACTAGTAACATCTCAATCGCCATATTGAACCTCTTCTATTACGACATTGTCATACCATTTAAATCCTAGATGTTCATTTCAATGCACACAACTTTGTGGCGGCTAGCCATCATGCTATATTTCTTGTATTTATCATAAACATCAAAGTTCTTTGTTTATTTTTTGATAAATCTCTAAACACACTGGAAAAAAGGGCTACATAGAAAGAAACATAATTCCAATTGTAAGTGTATATACATTTCAAACATAAAGCTCCCATTAATAAAAGATTGTCATGTACATGAGTAAATTTCTTGATTCCATCTTGAACCTCGAAAAGAAAATGATTTGCATCCCTCAAGTATAATGTTTGCCATTGCCTCAATTTTGACCTAAGCTATTTTCTCAAATGATCCTTTACAGATTGTGGCTTTACAGATTGAAAGATTGTGCACAAATTGTGATGTTGCATTCCATTGAAAGTAGGGCATTTTACCCTATCCTCTTTTAGATGGAACCACTAAGTCGTAATGTCGAGCCAATCGAGTCTTGTATATATAATATAATGCTTGGCGTGCTCTCATTGCCTACCTTTTGATTTAAGGCCTTTTATCGTATGTTCCATTAGAGCAACCACTAAATTGTGATGTTGAGCCAGTCTAGTTAGAAACTCACTCATACGTAACAATATCACGTCTGAATCATCTCCATAGAAATGAGGCATTGCAATGCCACAATAAGGTTGCAAATAGAATGAGAGAGGATTGTCATCCAACATGATCAACCTGGAAAGGTCCCGTCCTAGCCTTGAAAGGTCCTTGATAAAACCCCTTTGGACAGGAGTGCATGAGTCCCTATACAACCTGTGTGAG
Source organism: Isoetes engelmannii (assembly GCA_011763485.2). Taxonomy (NCBI): domain Eukaryota; kingdom Viridiplantae; phylum Streptophyta; class Lycopodiopsida; order Isoetales; family Isoetaceae; genus Isoetes; species Isoetes engelmannii. Next base: position 7,262 of record JAANSK020132457.1, read on the forward strand.
ATGAACTGATGTTTAGGATCCACAATGTCTAGGATAACGTCGGCACGCTCTTTTTCCGATGCAGTGAATATGACGAGCTCGAACGACGCCACCATGGACTCGAGGAACTGGTGGAGGAAAGGGCGCAAGTATAGAGTAGATGAACCCCGAGCGCAATGGACAAGGGTCTCGTCCAGGTCTAAGACCAAAGTTGGTTTAGGGTTAGGGCTTCCTCTCGGAGGAGGCAAGAGGGGGAAGCAAAATGCCAAAGAGTTGCTGATGTGGTGATATTCATGCTTCCTTTTTTTCAGCCTTCTAAAATACTCGTCTTCCTCCTCTAGAGCAATTCGTGGTCTTTTGGGAGCAATTTTTTTCTTGTTGGAAGTGCACAAGCTAATCAAATGCTTGAGAGTGCTCCAAATCAAACCTTGTGAGGGTCGGGTTCTTCTGCATACCCATTTCTTCGCCGGATTGTTCCTCATCACTTTGCCGTTTCTCGCCTTCGATTTCGCCTTCGTCTGGATCGCTTTCGCCTTCGCCTTGGTCTCCATCGCTTGCTGTGTTAGCATTTTCGCGACCTTTTTTAACCTTGAGTAGTAACTTCCTTCTTAGTGCCTTTTTCAATACCCTATACCCTATACATATACCATGGCCATTTCGAACCCATAAACCCTACCCCTTCTCCGGACCTGCTGCGCGCGAATTTCTCCTTTGACGCGCACCATGTCCGGATTCTCGTTTGGATCAGCAAGCTCAACAGGTTCGGGGTTTGCTTTTGGCACTGCAAGCTCCACAGGATCTGGTTTTGGTTTTGGGAATGCAGGATCAGGCATGTCTCCGGCTACAACCTTCGCGTTCCAAACTAGTAGCGCTCCTTCTTTTGGCGCAGTTGCTGGAAGTTCCCCTGCTGTAGGTTCCACTGCCCCTGCGTTTGGTGGGTTTGGTATGTCTACAGGTACAGGATCAACACCATCTCTATTTGGTGGTTCTGCTTCTTCAGCTCCCGCATTTGGAGCTTCTTCGACCCCGGCATTTGGAGCTTCTTCGGCTCCGGCATTTGGAGCTTCTTCCGCTCCGGCATTTGGAGCTTCTTCGACCCCGGCATTTGGAGCTTCTTCGACTCCAGCATTTGGAGCTTCTTCGAACCCGGCATTTGGAGCTTCTTCGACTCCAGCGTTTGGAGCTTCTTCCACTCCAGCATTTGGGACTTCTAATACGGCATTTGGCACTCCTCCAGCGTCTTCTGGCCCAGGTTTTGGTGGATTTGGCAGCACATTTTCTGTGAGTAGCACTCCAGCATCTAGTTCATTTGGTAGTTCCTCTCCCAGTCCTTTTGGTGGCACACCTAGTTTATTTGGAAATACTACCGCCGCTGCTTCTTCAGCAGTTTCTGGGTCAAGCCCTTTTGGCAGCATGGCTGCTGCTACAAGTCTATTTGGCAATACTAATGCTTCGGGGACTTCTGCACCCTCCTTTCCCTTTGGTGGCCAATCTAAGCCCTCAGCATCACCATTTCAATCTGCAGCATCAACATTTCCTTCTGTAGCTTCATCTGCAGGCTCTTCTGCAGCTCCATCACCTTGGCAAAGTTCTTCTTCACAAAATTCTGCTTCTTCAATTTTTGCCGGTCTTGGAGCCAAGCCCACAACCTCTTCTCCCTTTTCAGCAACTCAACCTGCAACCAGTTCTAGTGGAACAACTTCAGCATTTTCGTTTGGTGGAATATCTGCATCCCAAACACCTGCACCATTTGGAGCTGTTAGCACAAGCACTGCAAGCTCATCACCATTTGGTGCTGTTCCATCAGGTACTTCATCAGCATCAACCAACCAAAGCTCATCTTTATTTGGGGCTGCTGCACCTTCATCAGCTGGAGGTTCAATGGCCACATTTTCCTTTGGAACTCAGCAGACGCAGTCTAATTCTGCTGCATCTTCACTGTTTCCATCAACACCTGGAACAACTTCTATTTTTGGTTCTATGAGTGCTCCTGCTTCGACACCAGCATTGTCTTCATTGGGATCATCTACACCTGCTAGCTCAACTGCCGCTGTGGCAGCCCCATCGTTATTTGGAACACCAGCTGCTTCTATTACGCAAGTGTCCCAACCTACACCCCAGTCACCATTTTCCCCCCAGACTCCAACTTTTGCGCTAACTTCTGGAACAGGAGTATCTGCTTCAACTGCTTTAACTCCAGCATCTAGTCCCATTCCTTCTGCGTCATCTCCAGCTTTCAGCTTGTCCTTTGCTAAGCAACCTACTCCTAACGTTCAAGCTCCAGCTACTCAAACTGCTCAAGTAGTAACACCGGTAGCATCAGGGTCTTCAAACAGCTTTTCTTTTGGAAATCTGCAATTCACACCGAAAGCTACAGGTTAGTCCTGCAAATTCAGTATTTATGAGTTACTTATTATTGTTTATAAACTTCTTGTTTTTAATATATATTATAAAACTGCATTTGATCCTAATAATGCAATTATATTAAAAAATTATACACATCTGCATTTGATCAGTAAGTTGGTCAACTAAATTTGGCAATGTATGTCAGATCTACTTACTTCGAAGTGACTAATTTTTCAGGTTCTCAGACAACAGCTGCTTCCACCAGTACTCCTGCCCCTCCAACTTCTGGGCCAACATTTTCTTTAGCAGGTGCTGCTGCACCAACTACCTCTGCCAGCGTCACTCCTACTGCCAGTGTTGCTGCTGCTGCCACTTTTACACTAACCTCTACCTCTGCCACTACTGCCTCCACTACTGCTGCTACGCCGGCTACTACACCTACAATCACTCCCGTGTCTGCCAGGTATATGCTTTCTCATCCATACTAGAAGAACATCATGAGTTTGCTCATAATGGTGTGGCTTGATCTATAAAGTACAACAGGAACTCCTGCTTCTACTTCTGTACGAGTGCCTAAGCCTCCATCTGAGATAGTTGGAAGGACAGTGGAGGAGGTAAGGAGGATATCTCTATTCTAATTTTGTATTTTTTGAATACAAATGTTCCTATAAAAGCGCATCATGATGCTTGCTACCTTTTTTAGATCATCAAAGAGTGGACCAGTGAGTTACACGAGCGTACATCAAAGTTCCGTAAACAGGCAGAGGCACTTGGAGAATGGGATCGTAGAATTATTAGTAATCGGAATGTGCTATTAAAGCTTGAGGTTAGTACTTGCACCCAAATTGTATTTTTACTTCCAGTTACTTCAAACTTATGAAATAAAACCTGAGTTTCATCAATTAGCCCGAGGATGGTAAAAAATGCACAAATATGATGTTTATATGGTATTTAGAAATATAAAACCTGAGTTTCATCAATTAGTCCGATGGCAATAAACAGAGCACAAATATGATGTTTATATGGTATTTAGAGCTGTACCGTGTAGCAGAGTTTAGTAGTCCAAGGATGCATTAGCCATGGTACAAATTCATAGATGCGTCGACTTCAGCTGTTTATGTGGCATAATGACAAAATTTCATATTGTTGTGCAGAGTGAAGTTGCAAAGGTGGTAGAATCACAACATGGCTTAGAGCGCCAGCTTGAACTTATCGAAACACACCAGCAAGAGGTACAGTTTAGAACAATGTAATTTGTCTTTATAAAGCATATGGATATGACCATGTTGTATCTTGAGCTTTGACAACATCTATCAATTTTATGTCTTGGCATGCCATGTGGTATACTGTATAAAGGGCTTGTAGTTTCATAATTTTTGTAATTTGGTCACCATTTTTATATAAAATATGAATTCTGAACAATTGGAGAAAGAAATCCCTGACATGATGAAATCTGCAAAGATAAATAAATTTCAAGCCAGAAGGGATACTTCACAGAGTGTTTATTTTTCTGTTGCCTTGGGAGATTGGGGATGATAAGAGTTCTCCATACCAGGAGATTGAAGCAGATGGTCCTCATCACATTTTTAATAATGAGTTGTAGCAGCTAATCTTTAGGACAAAGTTATTTGTTTGGTTCAGTTTAGATATGCACAACACTTTGCCTGAAACAGAACTTATCATGGAGCTCAAACTGCCGACTTCTCCCTTTCTTAGGAGCGTTACATTTCATTACCTTAAATATGCAACCAGCAAGTGGTTTAATGGAACTGTCGGCAATCTTCTTACAATGGCTGAGATAAGCTTACGCGGTAAAAATGCCATAGCTTTCATATTTACTCGATGATCTGCACACCATCTAGGTGGCAGTTTAATAATTCAGGTGCAACGGAATTAAAAGAAGATGGAAAGTGGCACCTGATACTAAAAGGATGGAAGTGGTACCGTGATAATAAACATCTCGACAGTGAAGTTTGGTCAATAGAATTGGGTGCATTCTATCTTCTGTACTGCTCCACAGATACTGTGGATTTCCCTAAAGTCCACGTGATACTAGAGCTTAAGCCTGATAGAAAACTGTTGTAAGCATGATAGGTAACCTGTTGGAATCTTACTGCTATCCTCAAGTTCAAAACATGACGGGTTCTATACCATGTCTTCATCATTTAGTGCCTTTGATACTTGGTTATTTCTTATCTTTAATTTTGGTCAGGCCTGGATTCGTAGATAATTTCTCAACTGAATTTCATTAATTATACTGCGGTTGCAGTATGCTTGTACTGTGTGGACCCTGCTGAGCAAATGACCATTCCAATATCACAATCTCCCCACCTGAATCTTGTTCAGATTCTTGAATTTGTAGTACAGTTCTTTATATTTTAGCTTGATGCAAGTGTAATTATTCATTTGTTCGCGCAAACCAGTTAGAGTACATGATTCCCCAATGTAGTGGAGCCTTGAGCATTGTTTTAACTCTAGCTTGTAAATCGTCCTCTTCATCTTTAGCTGGTATCTCTGAAGCCTTCTACTCATTCGGTGGGCCCTAGCGAAGTCTCTGCTTGAAAATTGACACCGTCCACTGGACAAGGTTTATCAAATTTTCCAAAGACCCGCTCCAATTTCCATGCTAAGCATGAAAAACAGAACCAGATCTTTTCCTGGGGGACAAACTGTACTGGATCTGAATGATCTAGCAGATAATGTTATGCAAATATTGTGCATGTATAGAACGGATTAGTTCAAAATGAATTTGAGAGGTAAAAACTTACTGAATGCCTCAAAAATTCTATGATCTGACACTGAATTGAGATTGAAGCCAATGGAGATTTGCCATAGCTGTCAAATCAGACCCTAATGCAATATGTCGCCCTGAAGAAAACTTTACTGAACCTTGCGCAAAGAAAGCAAAAAACGATTTTTTCAAGCACCTTTCTTTGCGATCTCTTTAAGGAAACATTCAAGACCAGAAATGCAGGAAAGAACCATGTGCGCTGTTAAATCTGGCTAAAATGATGTAGACGAAAGGAGGTTGATTGCTCTGGTCTGTGGCTGGAAGGTTAAAACAGGTTCAGAGGTATGGTTTAATGGATGCTAAGGGTTGTGGTGGGAAAAGGCATATAAGTTAATAAGTTTTCTCAATTTTACCAAAATCAGTTGTATGCGTGCTAAATCCAGTGATATTGCCTTAAGTTTGGGCGCATTGTAATGCGTAGGGATGTTCAATATCTTAGTTATGTAACCAATCGTCTTCTTCATAACAAAAGGGCTACATCTCAAGTATTACGGGACAGAATATTGATGTGGATCATTTCAAGTTTCAGCCTCTTACTAGTCATAATGTTGCTCAGCTATTTGAGACATGCCACAGTTTTGTACCAGCTCTGAAAAAGTTTGATATTAGGGCCAGAGATTGCAGAAACTGATGAACTCAACAATGCTAGCTCAATTTGCAAATCAGATTATGGAGCACGAAAATCATCTGACTTTGACACTCCATAATCTGGGCTAATCTTGTTGACTTCAATGTTCATCAAGTTTCCGCAATCTCTGGCCCCAATATCGAACTTTTCTCATGCTTAGACTCGCTGTGGAGTGACCAAATGTGTTAGAAAGCTGCAGAATGGGCAGTTGTATTGTTGACCTTTATGGATTGTTTTATTTCTTTAGTGTATATTCATTTGAACCCAAAATATGACATGCCAGGTTGAAAAGGCTCTTGAAAGCATGGAAGAAGAGGCTGAAAGAATTTACAAGAATGAGCGTGTCAATCTTTTTGAAGATGAAGCGGCTGCTGCACGAGACACGATGTACAAATCATCTTCTCTTTTCTTGGTTTCAATTGACAATGATTTCTGCTCTAGGGTTAAAACAATGCATTTTAATACATGAATTAGTTGTTGCCAATGCCATAAGGTTACGAATGGCTTTATGAATGTATACTTAATCAGAGCTACCAATACCATTTTTTGGAAAGTTCCTTTGCTGCTATAAGATGTCTCCATAAATTGTAACTGAGGGTAGTTGCTAGCTGTTGCATGCAGTTGTTCAGAATTTCATAATGGAAATACATTGGCTTGAAAGAGCTTGCAAGATGCAGCTCAGTCTCTTGTTTGGTTATTTATTTCATTCATTGCAGGTTTGAGCAAGCAGAGTACATTGAAAAGGAATTGAGACGAATGGGTGAACAAATAAAGGAGACTATAGGAAATATTAATGCGAGTCAGGTAAGATGCTCCCTTATCCTTTTTTGTTGGCATGTAATATGCATTTCCCATCTGCTTGCAATATAATAACCTCTTTGAAATATACCTACTGGCAAAGGTACAAAAGTCTCTGTTACCCTGAATTAACATTTACATCTTTGCATTTAAAATGGCTTTGTCAGTATCATTCATTTCCGCTATTGAACACCGGATGAAGCATAAATTGGATTGACTTAGTTAATGGATCATATGGTGGTTGGAATGATTTGATTTGAGCTGGCAAGGATAGCTTGAACAGGGCTGCTCTTTCCAGTTTTATTGGTGGATGGGCACCGTAAACTTCTGAAACATTAGCATGTATAAACTAGGGTGCTTTGTAATTGGAAGTTCATGTCTTCTATGCATGCTGTCTATTAGCTTCACTCTCTTTCACATGAGGAAGACTTAGATACCACTCAGTTGGGTACTTCTCTCTCTGTGGTTGTGGCGATACTGTTAATATTGTTTTTGTGTATAAACTGGGGTGCTTAACAATTCTGATTCATGTCTTTACCTGCATAGCTGCTAACCATTTATCTATTTGCTCGGCTTTTTGAATAGGGAGGTGACTTAGACACCATTGAAAATGCCAGTCCCTTGGACTTGGTGGTTCGAATTCTTAATAACCAACTCACTTCCCTTGTCTGGATCGACGAGAAAGTATGTAACAATCTGCATCAATGTTTTTGCTCATCGGAGGCATCTCTGACCCAAACCCGTTTTCATTAAACAGGCAGGGGAATTGTCATCAAGGATCCAAAAGTTAACAGATAGTAGTGATTTGCAGTCAAGCAGAGGCTTACTAGGTTCAAGAATACGTGGTGCCTGATATATGGAATCTTCTGGCCAGCTTCAGCTCTATCTGTAGTTATTTGCTACAGGGGATATTGTTTTCTGTACTGTTGTTGCATCAAGGGCCGTAAATTATTTACCCTTGGCCATGCTTGCTTGCTCGACATAATTTCCAAGATCTAGACTGACAAGGTTTTCCAAACATGGTCAAGAAGTCATTGACCGTACATCAAGTGGAGTCGGTTAACACAAATGTGCTGTCAATATACATATTCAAGCCTGTCTAAGCAAAGTAACATTGAAAAGGCACGGCTACAGAACCGAAGTCAATTTACTGGAGAAAATTTATTGGGAAGTTTTCGTCCAAATGGCAATACCGAACGAGACTTTGTTTGTTGAGGGGACACAGCATCCCTCAGAATTTTTGAGTGTGCCAGCCTCAGGGAGTATTGTTTTTGTGTATTATTTCTGAGGTGGAGGGTGTATGCTGTGCAGGGTTACATCTATGAATTGACTAAACTGGAAAATTTTCATTCAAAGAGAAATATCAAAGCTACTTGGGGAGCCAAAAAAGAAATATCCAAAGTGTGGGTAACTATTAAAATGCCATTACAGTTATTTGGGTTATTGACCAAAAAACCATCAAAGCTTCAAAAATTACCAAAAAACCCTCGGCATCAGAGTACACATATCTAAGAACATATGCATTTTATACTAGTGAATATCGTAATGCATGGTTGGGCAAAATTGCTCCATAATTACATGTATAAAAATTAAATTAAATTAAATTAAATGATATTAATCAAGCCATTATAGGCCCCCAGGCCTCTATGGCAAAATAGTACAT
>JAANSK020132568.1:0-15463 GCA_011763485.2 Isoetes engelmannii
TGCAACTCTTTTTATGAGCTTCTGAATCTGCCAGTTATAAAGCTAGGTATGTATCTCCAAGAATATGACAGATCAAGAAAAGGGCTACTAGAACTTTATGACATGGCAAAAGACCTTGATGTTTAAGGTCTAGTTTACTTTGTTAGTTTTCAGCTGATAAAAAACATGCATGTAACTTTTCTTCGTCTATGGACCTGAAGGTCTAACATACGTGATTCAATACAATACAATACAATACAATACAATACAATACAATACAATACAATACAATACAATACAACAATAGGATATGCTCTGCATAGACATGGTTTTCATGTCATTATACTTGTTGTGAGAATGCAGCAAGAGGGCACAGAACCAGAACAAACCACATTTTGTAGCATCTTGAAATCATGTTCAAGCGTTGGTGCTATAAGTAGGGTAGATTGACAGATAAATCAAAATATTAATGGAAATGGATTTGACATTGTCATTGGTAAGAGTGAAAGTATCAAAGAAGCACGTCTAACATTTGACACTTCATGGGACCAAAATGTGTTGTCATATTTTGCAACCATGGCAGGATACGCTCGTCATGGTCATGTCACTTATGCTCTAGAATTATTTGAAAAACTAGAACTATAAAAGATCACGTTTTTAAACATGCTGGTAGTGTAGAGCCAGTTCTTGGAAGGCGCTAATTCACCAACTGTTGATAGAAAGTGGCTTGGAATGTGATATTATGATCTGCAATGCCATTCTTGATATGTATGCCAAATGTGGAAATGCTGAGGCAGCACACGGGTCTTATCCCTACTTCTAAGTTCGCAGAGATTTGCAAAGCAAAATATAGGACAACTTCGAAAGGAACCTTAAAGGAATCTAAAAGCAATCTATTTTGCCAAATCAACCATTTTCATAAGATTTCAGGAACCTAGGACTGCATTTTACCTGATGCCTTAGGGGGTTTCCCATGAAACATGAAACCTGAATCGTCAGCTGCGGGAAGGTTTCTGGGTTCCGATGGATCAATAGACCTGAAGGTTTTTTTCCTACAAATCTGAGCCGAACGATGCATGAAGGAATCTGAGCCGATAGATCAAACTCAGGCCCAAGACCTGATTGCCAAGAAATGGGGATGCAATACTTCCTGTCCAGGTTTGAAACCTGAGTCCATCCGATCCTGGACTGGATAAAACCTCCAGGTTCACTGCCCATGGGAAATCCCCCTTAGATGCCTTCCTTCTAGTGCCGAGGATTTAATTCCTATATGTAACTAGTTCTGTTCTAGATATAGCTGGGACCGCATTCACCTTTTGAAAAACCTCGTTAACACTTCTTGCTTTGTAATCTCGACCAGATGCCATCCTTCTAATCGGGCCAAAATTTGGAAGAGGTAATGTTCTTCAATAAAAGATTTTGCCTAGAAACAGGGGCGAGCGGCTCCGCCACAAGTGGCAGAGCCGCGAGTGGCACGCCATAATCCCCTGTTTTTAGTGCAAAATCTTCTTTTGAAGAAGATTCCTCAACAAAAATCTTGTAAAAGACTAAATTTTGCCCATTCAAAGGATTGAATCTGATAATCTGGGAATCATCTGCTAGAAATTTGCAGAGCGTTTAGAGCTTTGGCAAGAATTTGCATTGGCTTTTCCATAAATTTGCACAGGGAATCATCTACCAGAAATTTGCAGAGGGTTTGGAGCTTTGGCAAGAATTTGCATTGGCATTTCCAAAAATTTGCACAAGACGACAGGGCATAGGCTTTGGAGCTTTGGCTATGGCTTCTACCACCGAAACGGCCTCAACCAAAAACTCAAACTAAAAAAATCTCAACCAAAAACTCAGACTAAAAAAATCTGTTGAAAACATGCCAAGCTAAGAAACATAGTACTTCAAAATTGATCAAGGCCTGCTTGGAACAAGCATAAAACTAAAAAAAATGCTTTAGTGACGAATCTCTAAGGATTCTGCCACACTGCCCCAGTCCTTTAAACGGAGGATGCTATATCGAGGCAACGGCGCCGCCAGAGACTTTGATGGCAAAATTTTGCTTTGAAATTAAAGGTTGAAAAGGGGCAAAATTTAGCCCCGATGAGAATTTCGTCAATAATAACTGGGTACCAAACATGTAAGATGCAATTACCTATGCCTCCATCGACATATTACCTGCATTTGCAGGTTAAGGCTGGTTTTAAGAATCTTTTGGTATATACCAGCATATGCCCAAAATATTCTTACCCGCCATTGCTCTCTAAATCAGATGCTACGCAGTGGTTTAATTTAAATGTATTTTCCTACAAATAAAGCGCTACCCATATCATATACAAATAATTTGCTGATAGAAACAAGTATCCTCTTGTTTACAAGAGTTATATCAGAAAAAAAAAATAAGTATGGCCACTGCAGTAGGCCAAAAAAAAACTCTGCTATTCTTCTTATGTATCGTAAACGTCCATAACAAAGCATGTTCTTGGACGGCATACAACAAATTGATCACTGAATTCCAAAAAGAACAATAGCTGGTAAAGAATCTTGACCTTTTATAATTATTTTAACCATGACCTCAAATCTCCATTTTTGACTCCTCTTCTCTATTGTTCAGTTGATAAGAATCTGAAACACCAGTTGCTCACAGTAAGCTTTTTGTGTACGATCACTTTTAAAAGTCCAGGCTATGTTACTATCACTTGTATTGATCATCATTTCTACAAATCATGAAATGTGGGCCATAAAGCTTCAGCAGTTAGTTGTAGTATCTAAATCATCCTAGCAAAGTCTCAAGGTGCATAAACGGCCATTTAATATAGCTCTGAAACAAAAACTACTATATATGCAGAAGATACAATGCCAAGCAACAAGCCCTTGCTTCAGGCCTTTTGCTAAAACTTCCACAATAGACATCAATCATTACACTACTTGGCCAGAATTACTAGCATATGTTGGGGCTAAAAAAAAACCCAAACCATCGCTGGCCCATGGTTGAACTTTGACAAAAGTTGTCCTGCTTCACTTGGGTTACCTACTCCCTATCACACGTATGTATTCATCAACGCTGCTAAAATAGCTGAGGAAAAATAACGTTTTTTCCACCAACACGTCCACTACGCCCATTACCTCCATCTTGAATTGTTGCTCCTGAAACACTGACAAAGCTCTGAGGTGCTGCTCCAGGAATTGCTTGGAGGGCATGAAGTGATTGTGGAAGCTGTTGTCCGACCAAAAAATTCGGTACGGTATTATAATGCAATGTCTCCACAGTACCTGAAGCACATAATGACACCACATAAACACACGAACCAAAAAATAGGGGTAACAGCATAGCTGACACTTACTACGATGCTTGTGCTGCTGGGTTAGCTGTGGAGTTGGCTGCGGAGGTAAGGGACCCTGTTGATGCAATGGAAGGGGCTGCCCTTGCATTATTCCCTAGAATACAAAATAAGCAATCGGCATCGATAGTCTAATTGCTACAAAAAAGAAAGCAAACAGCATCTGCATGAAAATGCTCATACCTGTGGAACTTGATGGAAATACAAGATTTGACCTGGTTGACCATATACTAATGGCTGAGGATACTAGTACCAAGAGACCACAAAAACTTAGTACCATAAAAGAAGATTCACAACCTCATTGTTACTTACTAATTGCCCACTATGATGAGGATATGTGGGGGCAGGTTGCAGCGGTGGCCCTTGAGGAAGATATCGCATAGTTTGCTGTGGGGAATATGGAGGTGCAGCCACCTGCAAACAAAGCTCATAATCATCTATTGCTGCCAAAATTAACATATCACAATATGCATGCATGTCCAATGACATTGAAGTTACAAAACTGATTGATGCGTCCAGCTAATGTAACCAATCGCTCACCTGTGCTTGAGTCTGAGGTGGAAGCTTCACTGTAGCTTGAGCAGGCAACACAGCAGGAATACCAGTGCCAGGGACACCAGGTAAAAAGGCAGCTGGCGGAGTTAAATATGGAGGAGCGCTTGATACCGCAGCAGCAGCTGCAGCCATGGAACTATTGTACTGAGTGAACTGAGCAAACTGACCAGGCTGCTGAATTGTTTGATTCAAATTCAGACCAACTGGTACTCCCTGCATGGGAGTTACTGCCTGAAGCCCTGGCATAAAAATAGGACTTTGATTGATTGGTGACGCTGGCCTTGGGGCTGTAAAGACCGGGGTAAACACTTTTGCATTGGGGTTCAGCTTAAATTCCTGCAATGAAACAAATTAGCCAGCTCTGCAAAAGAAGGAAAATACACTACAAACATTCTCTGATGGAACAATAATTGAATATGATTCAGCCTTAGCTTGTAATGAATGGTGTCAAACTGCAACATATAACTATGAAATATTTCAAGAACCTAATGCGATGATTCAATGTCGTATGGATGTGCCATACACATAATAAAACAGAGGGACACATAGATGGAAAAACAAATAAAATGATTGAAAATATAGAAACACTTGTGGCACAAACGTGTAAATACAACTATGAAATACTTAAAAACCTCATGTGATGATTCAATTTCTATGAGCAATACAATAAAGGAGAGGGCATATAGATGAAAAAACAAATAAAAGGATTGAAAATATAACCAGAAACACTTATGCCACAACCGTGTAAAGACACCCCATCTAGTACATTTACAATTTTTCTTTTTGAATATCATAGTCAAATGGTCTACCGCTAATACCTTGGCATTTGGGTTCAACAATGACTTCTTCGCTGCAATAGAAGTCAATTGCCTACTAGATCTTGATTGACCAGTATTTTGTCCCATAGCTCCTGTTAACGAACCTAGAAGTATAATAAATTCATCAGACAGCCCAGCACTTATGAAATTAGATTGTGGGGGATAGTAACGACACATTACTTAAAACAGTTGGAATTGGAAGGGCTGATGCCGGTGGAGCAGCTGCAGATGGTGAAGTTATCCCACCAGAAGTGTCCAGCATTTCAGGTGATTCTAGGCTTCCATCAGCAGATGAGGGACACCAACCTTCAGCTGATGTAAGGATTTTGCATAAAAAAAGGCAATAAGAGATATTATTCATATTTACATGTAGAGACTTCCAACTTACCTGTTGCCCTTAAAGAATGGATGTCCAAATCCTTCATCTGCAAGAGAAACAAGAGATCTGATCATCATTTGAACCATAAACATAAAAGAACCTTCACAAAACAACAGCACCACTACCGCTCGTTCAGGAAGACCTTCACTTAAAGACTTCAGGTCCTTGGCTTGTCCCTCTTTCTTTTGGGTTTTCTTTGTGTTTTCTGGAGGCTTAAATTCCTGGAGATCCCTGCATATCATCATGTAATTGATTTCAAATTTCTGTATGATGTTTGGACTGATATTATTAAAAGCAGTTTTCTGTGATTAAAGACATGCATACCTGTACTCTTCAGACACAGATGCCACACCAGGAACCATATGCAAAAACCCTCTTTCCGAATCTCCAGATGGGGAATGTGCTTCAACTGGACTCTGATAAGTTAGTTAAACAGGTCACAATCAATTCCCTCCTTAATGCTCAACCTTCGTATAGATAGTCATTTGCTAAATGCTATGCAAACAGAGAGGGTAAAAGAAATGCAGTAGTACCTGCATGGGTTCAGCTGTCGTGAATCTGCTAATCTTTTCCTCAGCCTCGCCTATAGATGGTGTGCTGACGTTACTGTCACTCTGGGTTGAAGAAGGACCCGCACTGGCTAATGACTCGCCAAAGGTGTCTTCATTGCTCCCATCGATGCTTTTGCTTTCATCATCATGGCCAGCGTCAATTCCATTTCTATCTCTTATCACAGACGAAAATCTACTTTCCTCGTCATGCTCAAGCTCAGGATCCAACTCCAAACCTCGTTCCTGCAAAGCATGGAGTATATTGAATATTTATCCACCACTGTTTCCTTTCAAATATTTGACAACCTCTGCAAGATGAAGATTCCGTGTGGATTGTCCTTCAATCTCCCGTGCAATCCTCCATGCTTCACGTTCACGTTCCCGGGTTTGTGGTCCTTTTTCCAACTTTGTAGTATAAAGCTCCTCATTGAATGTACTCTCAACTCCAAACAAAGCTTTATTTGTCTCAAATTGGTCCCAATTCCTGCAATAATTTAAATGGCTTCTGTTACAACGAATGTTAAGGTGGTCTTGCTGTTGAAACTTGAAATACGAGTGTAACTTATTATCATCATGCCTTACTGTGCACCGAAGTACAGCTACTTAACCTGTTCCAGGTACTTTGGAACGTAGATTCCAAGCTAAGATTCTTTGGAGCTTCACTATCAGGCTTCCATGGTTTCAGTTCTCTCTCCACATCACGAGATCTAGCTTGTGATATCACAGAATCCGTTACAAGGTCAGATCTATTTTCTCTAGCCCGCCCATTAGACAACCCATCTCCTGCGAGTGACACATCCTGCAGCAGGAAATACAAAATAAAGCAAAATCTGAGATATGCATGATAATGTTTGTTTCTAATAAATTAACAAAGATGACCTTTGCTATAATCTGTACAAAATCTTTTGCATATATAATAAATGTTTTGAGGGGCGCTTTCCGTGCAGCATCTTTAACAGCTTCACTCTTCCCTCCTTTAACAGAACCATCTTTAATAAGGCGAGCCATCTTTAATACAACACCTGATTGAATAAGATTCAGCTATTCCCATGTCAAGTTGTGTTTGCCAACAGTCAAAATACTAAGGATAAAAATACTAACCAAAATCCTTTTCCGCATTTGCAGTGTGAAAAATCCCAGAATATACTGAGCCATTTTTTACTTGTACTTCCACAAACTGGCCAATTAGACACATAGTCAAGAATAACAACCTATCATGTAGAGGATGGTCAAAATTGCTTCCTCTGTCTCCTGTGTCATTATCTTCAGTTGGTCTTCCGCTACTAGTAGGGCTAGTGCTATTACTGTTAGAATAACTTTGAGGAACATGAGCTGGACCAATGCCAGAGGTGTTAGTCGAGGACTTTGTCTGCGAAGACGATCTCCAGTTTGGGGCATCTGATCGATATGCTGTATCAAGGCGGTTAGCTGCATCTCTCTCGGATCGCCTGCGACCCCCTCCATTTGCAGAAAATGATCTTTGGGCCTGTTGATGGTTCATTATGCTTGGCGTTGGATTAGAGTAATCAAAATGTTCAATGGCCTTGAACTAACATGATCCCTGAAAGCACATACCCATTAGTAAGAAATTATGGCCACCAATAAAACTAAACAAAATGCCAGGGTCAATTCATACATGACTGCAGAAGAACCAACACCAAACACACACTACTTTTAGGTCTCTAAAAAAAGAAGAGGAACAGCTTCACAGATTAAACAGCCATTGGACAGCAAATATTATGCCATATTTTACTCTACTGGTTAGAGCGATCTTAATTTCCAGCAGTTTGGATACTAGATTAGATTTTGGTTCAATACATGGCTCTAGGTGCTGTCTATCAACTATATCAGTATTCATTGGTCTCATAGACCCAAGCAGTCTCCTATAGACATTAATAAAGATTTTTTTTTCTTTCTGTCTGTAGATCTCGTGGACCCTGCCTGCTTGAAAATTTGTTGGCGTAATTTAAGTAGCACTAATATGCTTTGCCCCACTGGACATAATAGACAGTGATGAATATGCTCTGATATTGATCCTGTTGATCGTGTTAGTTTCCATATTAGTAAGAAACTTTTCAAGTAAACCTTGTCACAAAAGTTCTCCGAACAAATAGGTTGTCAGATAGTTGTTTGTAGCAGTTTCTTGGGTATATTAGACCCCGATGTCGTCCATCAAATTCAATACATGGTGTAGATATCTTTGATAATGCCTTTGGATCCATGACTGGCTAAAATACAGGCTGCTTCGCAATCCACCAGACAAAACTTTACTAAACACTAGCTCCAACTCCGTTGCCCACAAGCATTTGCATTATCCTTCTCCAGTAAAGTTGCAATCCTGGTCTAGAATAACAAAACCTAAAAGAAGACAAATCCTAAAACCTAAGCCATCAAGAGAGGCCATCTGAACAGGGGAAATTTTCACTAACCTGTGACTGAGAGGACAAAGAAGAAGCTTGGAAGAGCGCGATCCCGGCGAAATGTTGAACAGGCCACTTGGGAGGCAGGAAAAGGGCCGGCAGCTTCGCGGTCCTCTCCGTTTTGAATATATTAGCTTGGAATGGCCCCGCCTTTTGGATCAACACCATAGCCAGAAGAAAGAGAAGAAAGGGGGGTTGTGTAGGGAAAAGAGAGGGTTTTGGATTGAGGGACTAGAACGCCGCTGCCGTTAGCGGCGCCGCTGCGACCGCGATGGGCGCCGCCATCGCCCTGCACGAAAAAGCCCGGTGTCTACGGAAACTGTCTGCTTGAGTTCCAGCATATTCGCGCCCAGAATGTTTTCTCCTCGTCTTATAAATTTACTCCCCATCCTCATCCAGGGCCCGAAAATAGAATTTGCCATGCTTGTGTAAGACGAAAATACATGAATTTATATTAATATAATAGTTTCCCGAAAATCCTAAAAAAACCTTATGAAAATAGCCTGTAAAAATGCTTAGAATTTTTTTTTTTAATCGAAATTTTTTGAGGATTGCCGGATTTTTCAAGCCCCCCCCCCCCCAAATTTTGAACCCTGCTCATTGCTCATGAGTTGAAGGTTGGTTGGTTGATTTACTTTGCTTATATACTCTGAAGCCGGAATCCTCTTGAAGACATTTAATATGAGGAAAGCATTGTTTGCGTTGTTATGTGGAATGGCTTTGGGGACAACATTCTGGCTGTTCCAGAGTGACTGGGGGCGACCGGTGTTCCATTCACTTTGGAACAGCCAGAATGGTGGACTCACAGCCATTGCACAACGTCATGGAGGGATTTTCAAGCTTCTTTAAGCTACAGTGGGATAAACGACATGTTAGAGCAGGTAAAATCAAGAATGGTCGAGCACATGTCCATTCTATGATGCAAGAATGGCGACCCGGTGTGCAAGAATGCACAGCCGGCGTCCATGACGTATGGGGGGGGGGGGGGGGGGGGGGGAGTTTGCCACCTGGCGGTTCCTGGGTGGGAATCCACAAATAAAGAACTACCAGGTAGCAAACTTTACTCGACGTGGCCTTCATGACCTAGAAATTACCATTGCCGTGTCGGCAGGGGTTCATAAAAGATAATTATTTTTTCAGTTTTGATTCCCCTTTTTTTCGAAGCTCTGTTCCGTCCTGCAAGACCTTCGTTGAGGTTTTAAGGTGCCAGGCTATTGGAGTGCTTCATTTTTGGATTGGATGATCTTTTTGGAAGCCCTAGAGGGACGATCTTCTTGCGGAGGTAGTTCTCGTTGAAAGCTTTTGTGTGTTTCTCTCTCAAGACCTGCTGGAAGGACAAGAGAGCTCAGTGGCTAGCCAGATGGAATGTGCAGGAGTACATGTGCATACATGTGGAAACAGAGGCAGATCGTGATAGCTTGAGGCAGTACCTTGACACTTGTTTCCTTCGCAAGCTTTGGGACCTCATGGCATGGAGCAAGTCAAAACATCACATTACCAGCGCCACATAAATCACACAAGCCTACATGCTACCTGCGTGCCCATCCGCCCATAAAAAAAGTGCAGGCTCATCGCCTCCATAAATAAGACAATACATAAGTAACATGAAAAAAATAACCAATAACGCTATGGATAATCGCAATGGCGATTGGGATAATTGCAATGGCGATTGGAATAAGGTCAACTTGTTTCATCATGCTCATCTAATGGTGGGTATTTCCAGATGTTGCCAGATCCAGATGTTGCCAGATGGGTGCCATTGAAGATGAGTGTTACGCTTTCCAAAGCTGCCCGGCGTACACAGATTCGGACACATTACGCTTTGTTGGTCAGGCCGACGAGCCGGCTACATATGATACTAAGCACGGCTTAGTGCGGTCACTAGGATCATACCTCCAGGAGGTCATGGATATGAGGGCTCAAATATGCCCCCAGACAACCACTTAACGTGTGCATATATATACTCCATCATGTCTATTTGTACAGCTTATCAGCAGTCTTATTGCTGCCATGGTTTTTTCGTCGAAAACCCTTCAGGGTGGGAGTTTTTAATGTGGACAATAATACCTCTGTTGCGCCCTTTTATTGGGTCACATATGCCGATTGGTCTCCATGGACGATTAAAATCAATTCAATTCTCTTTTTTGAGAGATTAAGGGCCCTAATGCAGTGCGATAGTAGCGGGCGACTCTGTTGTTCCACGCTTGTTTGTGCAATCACTGAAGACTAAGAAATGCAGGTATCCTCGGAGGCCGTGCTGCATTACCCGTTGCAATGAAGTTGAGACTTTTGTCTTTTTGCTAGGGGAAGACTCGGCAGTTCTAGGGCACTATACAGAGGCACAATTCCTATTTGTCATTTGCAAAGATAGAGGCATTAGGAGCTGCGACAGCGGTTGCAGAGGTAGGAGTGTGTGACTGAGAGGACCAGTTGAAGCGACAGTTAGAGGTATGACAGTCCGTGTAGTGGCAGCACGTGTGCAATGGCATCAGTCTGTGCCTGTTCGAAAAGCTGCATCTTGCCAGTCCAACGCCCCACCCCCTCCCAGTTGCGGACGTCCCTGACCTTTGCCAACTCTTGCTAGTTATACTGCTATTGCATGGGGATAAGATTTCTGTCAACATAGAGGGTGGCTCCTTTCAATTGGTTGCCCTGACGTACTATTGCATCTTGTATTGCGTGTCTGCGACTGTAAATATGACGGTGCATGGGCGATCAGGTCATTGAGTGCAAATCCGGCTTGCCCTTGCAATGCGTATTGGCGTCTAGAATGTCATTGGAGATAGCACCCATTGGTGAAGGCGCTAGATCAGATGCTCCCCTGCTTCCTCGGGGAGTCCACGCACCACCATATTGTGGTATCTGCGACGAAATTTTCATTGCTCGCTGAGCCTGGGAGTCACACTGGGCGTCATGTAGGAGCTGTCTATGTCGGATTGATGTCCATTGCAACGACATGCATGGTCTTCTATCTTTGAGGGGCATACGTTCTCTGTTGTTTACGAGCAGCTGGTGTTGTTTGTTGTTGGTGTATGGTTGGCGTTGTTTGCTCTCTGCGAGTGGCAGGCGATGTTTGTCGTGTGTATGCGGCGGGTTGTTGGCTTCTCTGCAGGCATGGCATGGCATGGGGTGCTGAGGTGCTTGTCTGGGAGCGCTTGCAGTGTATGCAGCGGTTGAAAGGCTTGAGGTGGTCTCCACCTGCCGAAGCCTAGTACTGAACTCCTGCTGATTTCGTTCTGCCTTTCTAACTCCTGTGCGAGGTGTGACAAGTCTCATGATCACTGGCATAGGGGGCTTCACCCTTTGGAGTACCATTGTTCGAAGCACCTGTACCTCATGTTCTCGAGCTAAGAAATTGCATTCGAATTCCTAGATCTTAGAGTTAACCGATGTGCCCACGAACTTGGATGTCTTCTGAATTGTGTTGATCCTGCTCTCCCGGGCCTGTTATAGTGTCTGGCTGTCTCTAGCAGTTGTTTGGATTGTCCCTTGTATGGTGATGATGTCCTCAATGTCAGATCATAAGCGAGAGAGGGCCTGGCTCGTTTCCAGGTCAAGACGTTCCCATTCATGTGCCTGCGACTCGGCTCTGTTGTCATGGCGTCTATGTGTGTGCGTAGGCTAGCCAGGGCCTGCCTTTCTTGCTCCCTTTCGAACTGCAGTAGGTGAATATTGTTAGAATATATACTTAATGATCATATAGATCAAGTATATGCTGAGGTGGCATTCCAAGTGGCATGCTTACATGGCACAAGAGTCGTGTCTATTGAGTGTTCCTTTTGTATATGTAGCCACGTTGTGGCCTCATTCATTACATACTCAACATACTCATTCTATTCTATTCTCCTCCATTGTTCTACATTTAAGAAATATCGTCCTGCGCTTGTTGCAGCTGAGTCTGCAGCTCCACTCGTCGTTGCCTCTCCGTAGCTATTTGCCTCTCGGTGTGGAGGAGGCAGACTGGTTGTGCTAGCTTTGGGTGGGTGTGTGTGTGGGGGGGGGGGGGGTAGTGGTGCGCTCGAGGGTAGTTTTGGGCCTTAGAACTCAATTTGGGGAAAGAAAATCTAGGGGAGCGCACCTTAGGATGAAACTAGAAATTGAAAATCCATGGAAGGCTGAAACAAAGTAGTTAGCAGCAATTATTAAGGTCTGTGTAGTGTTTATAGCTGACTAATAAACTTTTCGCTTTCGTCCTTCAAAAAGAAATAAACAAATACAAAATGGCTAGTATGCAATTAAGAATTCATCCAAAAAAGGATCACTTGACTAAGAATAAATCACTCAATTGATTATGGCTGAGAATGGATTGCAGCTAAATGAAAAAGAAATTCAAAGGCAAGTGAAGATCCATCTTTTGTGTGTAGATTGATGAATTTCAAAGGCAAATGTTTGTGCTGAATTTGGGGATGAAAGAAATTCGAAGGCAAATGAAGATCCATCTTTTGTGTGTAGATTCAAAGGCAAATGAAGATCTATCTTTTCTTGGTTCATGGAATTCAACTCAACCAATTGGGACAACAGCCTCGAGCCTTAACCAACTAGCCATGGGACAACAGCCCCAAGATCTATCTTTTGTGTCTAGATTGCTGAACTTGGGGATGAATTCACCTTCTTAACTTCACATGCTACAACATCCCTTTTGTTAAATCCGCCAAAAGAGGAAAGGGTATTTTGTGAAATACAAGGTATCAAATGAAATTCTAATTTCTACGCATTGAAAAAAAAAAGGGGGCATTTTGTGAAACACATCAAAACATAAGGGTATTTCTGAGTTTCCCTTCTTTGTTGTGCAGATCTTTAGCTTTATCATCATATTCTTTTCTAAAACTTCTTGTAGGCTCAAGCTTCAACAATTAATACGTTAGTAAACGACAAAATAATTTCACAAATTCTCATCAGCACACAAATTATCCTTTCAGTACCTGATTAAACAGAGTTTAATATTACAATGAACTCCCTGGAAACATCGCCCAAGAAAGGGGGACCATTTTATCCTCTTATAGTTAAAGCCCTTGCTCTTACAAAGGACACAATGAGCATCAAAGAATGGTCAAGCTTCCACTTACAATAAGACCTGACATAAATCAGCTATGGGTGACTTCGAATAAGTTATAAATCTAAAACGTGAAACATCTAAATTTTGCACTAACAGAATTTCCAGCGGTTGTTACAGTTGACACATGTGACATATGTGGTCATAGGCTCATCTGCACTTCTAGTCTGCATCTGATAGTAAGTACATTGACGTTTTCCACACCTACCACATTTAAATTGGTCTGTAGAAGCAACATTCTTTGTTGTTCCACGTTCACATTCAAACAGCGCCTTTTCTTTTATTTGTCTATTCTCCTGTTTCCGCTGATCACTGGCCATATCCTCTGCACTCATGGTTGTCAAGTCCTCTGCTCCAATCTCTCCCAATAAAACCCTCCTCCTTAGATCAGGATTATTGGCATCTTTTAAATTGAACATTATGGACCTATATTTCAATTTCTGCTTGCCCGTTGAAGTCCCTAAACTAGAGAAGAGTGTTGTCTCAACCCTAACTGCAACCTGCACTGGATCACATTTTCTTGCTTTCTCCAAACGCTCTCCCTGAGCTTCATCAGTTACCCTCGACAATGCTTCGAGAAGAAGTTCCCTAATCCTGTCCCGTGTGCTATCACCGCATTTTGGCAAGCTCTTTAACTTGGGGCCTGAATTACTTGAAGGCAAAGCCTTCTTTGTCTCCACTTCCATCTTCACTTTCGTTTCTGATTTAACTGACTCTTCATGAACTTGGATCGTTGAAGTTACCTTTGTTAAAGAAACTTTTGAATCTGGGGTTCTGTTTTTATGATCTGGAGAACCAATTCCATTCTTGCCCATGGTTTCAAGTTCCACAACTTTCTTCCAGCTCTCCAATAGCTCTGAAGCAGTTTCCCGTATTTTACTTTGGGGGTGTTTGGCCAACTTCCGCAGCTGCTTGCCAACCTGAAATCATGCGAGCCCACATCATGAGCTTGCCTATTTGGGTGGTTTGCAAATAGAAAGGATAAAATTACAACCATGTTAAGCATAGACTGCAAAGTGGCTTCAATGAAATGATGCCATATACCAAGTAAAGTAGGACAGTTACACATCATCTTGTCACATGTTATGGAATTCTATACAATACTTACAGTTAGCTGCCATTATTTTATGGCCTGTAATTACAATGCTAAAATAATATCCTGCAATTCAAGATGGAAGTCCATTTGTCCTCCTAAAGTCAATTTGGTGTTAAAAGGCATTTTTAACAAACTTGATGTTTATACCTATACTTTTATGTTAGAAGACATGTCTAAACTTGGTTCATGTTCAGACCTCTGCCCAAAAAGCATGAAAGGCAGGCAGATATGGGAAGTCAACGTTTGCCTTAGAACAACAACTCCAATGGTCATTCAACAATTCCAGCACTCAAAAACGTCTTTTCTGAGACGGATTCCAAGTAAAACAAATATTTAACTGTTGTTCAAGGTAAAGGTAAGGCTTTGAAAATAGGGTTCCTGGGCTTAGAGATTTTGAAAGATGGGGTTACTAAGCTTATTCTTCTCAGAAGCAAAATCAGGGACATAAGAAAATGATTTTTGTGCAAAGATGAGAAAACCAACAAAAAATCTCCCAAAACCCTATTTACGGAGGGCAGAATATCACCTGTGTAGCTTTAAGGAGGGCTGTAGTGACAGGAAAGGCGCGCATGGCCTTAAGGGCGTCAACACAGCGTTGTTCTTCGGCACCACCATCACAGTCGACTCGCTCTGCAGCGGCATTCGCCTTCTCAAAGAGCTCCATAAGCTCAGTTCCTGCGCCTTTGGCTGCCATGGTCCGACCTATCTACTTTGCAAAACCTGCGCCTATCTTCCTACTCAGACCAGAGCCTGCTCAAAACAAGGTGCCGGAGTACGAGGAAGAATCTACCATCGCTCTGTCCTCAAAAAACCCACAAACAAAATTTTACACCTGGGAAGAAAGGGCAAATCCGACGGTATCGGTCATCCAATCAGCAGGTGCCACGTGTATTGATCCTTTTCCCTACCTTTCTTCCAGGTCCGCCTAACAAATACGTACTACATAGTATTCGTGCGTTTACGTACTCGACTGATTATTCCCATGTACGTATTCCGCTGAGTATTTCGTCTCTTAAATCTAGAATCTTTACTAAAAATTTCCCCATTAGCACGCTTGCTTAAGCACCGCGACTCATCAGCACTTGCCACGTGTTATAGTTTTTTTTAGCGCAACAGCCTAACCTCGGATGACACAGTATCTCAAAGCCTAGCCTATCCACGTGTCCTAAAATATGACATGGACTAAATTTTCACCGTTTAATTTTGATCTAAATCAATACACGGTTGAGAAAAATAGCGGAACAGTGCCTGTTGGGGACGTCGCCTCTCTCTCATCTTGTCGA
>JAANSK020132679.1:0-15462 GCA_011763485.2 Isoetes engelmannii
CTGGAATTTAAATTACCAAATAAAACAAAAAACAATATATAAAGTTTATGTGCTTCAATAAGGGTATCTTCATTGATATGCCAGTCGAACAGTCTGCAACCATAATGGCATCATGCCAATAGGGTTATTACCATGTGCAGGTGGTGATGTGCTGATGGTGGTGGTTTGTGCTGATGAGCTTGCACCTCATTCACGCCATTCTCCGCGCGCTTAACTGCACATAACAAAAAACAAACAGTTGAATGCACAATGCATGACTATAGGGACATGGTAATAAAGTTGAAAATGATAATAAAGTGGGGCGTGATAATAATAATCTATATTTTATAGTGCTAAAAGTGGTAGGAATAATAATGGTGGAATGCGAGAGATGTTATCAGCCATTGTTAGGGAGACAGAAAAGGCTTTGGGTGATGCAGGATAGGGAGGCGCATGCAGACACATGTATGAGGATCATGATATGCTTCAGGAGGTTGAGAGAAGACATGGCGACCCCTACAAAATCCGACTATGGGAAGCATGCATTCTGAATAGATTTCTTGATTTTTGCAGCAAATAATACTAAGTGAGCGATGTGGGGAGGCTGTGAAGTTTTGATAAAATGGTTTTGACCCAAATCCAACATAACATGGATAAGATTGTATGTCTAGTAGCATCACACAATGACAGGGCTTAAAGATAATGCATGATTCACCTTGTGGTTCGATTAAAGTTCCAAGCCTACAACATAAATGCATTCTTGTGGCCATTATTTGACTGATCTACATGATTCATAAAAGGGCGTGGAATAATCCGCTTGTTGTGTGCACAAGAATCCGTTCGTTGATTGAAGCCAAAGGCTGCTTGCTGTGAACAATCAGGCATGCTAGAGGAATATCCAAGAAGTTGGAAGCAAACAGAGGTCTTAAACTGTAAACTTTGTTTGAATCTGCAGCCAAATCATAGAATAGACAAAGGGGAGGAAACAAAGGCGGGTTTTGCAGCACTATATTATAGAACCAGGAAATCAATACCTTGTAAAAAAAAACCATTATGCTAACTGAAGAAACATTAAAAAACAAATACCATTGTAAGTGTGAACAAAAATCCACCCCGTGATAATCTTCCATCAGCAAAAATCCACTCTTGCAACAAGAATCCAAGAGGGCAAGTACATGCACATGCACAGTGGTCATGCACAAACACAGGCAGAGAAATTGAGAGAAAGACAACAACCCTCGGATTGTTTGAGCTAACGAAAATCAACGGCTCATAAAGGGTGCACTCTAGAAATACTATTTAGTACACCTCGACGAATACAACAATAAAATCATTGAAAAACCATGTGAAAAAACGTATAAAAATCTAAAAGTAACCCTTTATTATTATGCTAGATATGAGGCGTTAAATTTACAAGCCAGGCCATTAGTGCAGCAACGCCCGACACACGTTTACTAGCCTACTTACTTAAAAATGTTTTTTGGGTTTTTTCGCTCACGCCAGTGTAAAGTTTTTTCGGCGTGAGTTTTGGAGTCCAAAAAATGTTTTCCGCAACTTTCACACTCCCATCTCTTTTTTTTACCATCTTCATGATGGGAATGTTTTTCCTTTCTCTCCACCGTTCCTCAGCCATAAGTTGAGATCCAATATGTTTTATGAGTATCTAGGGCTCTGAGGCGGAGCTAACAGCGGCTTTAAGGTTTCCTTTGTGCGGTTTGGAATGTGAGTATCTTCTCAAGACCTTTCTAATGACAACCCATTGTTATATATTTTGGGATGTAAATATACAAGATATAAGCAAGAAATCGTATTTTTACATACTAATTATAAAAAATCAAAATACCTTGCCTTCATTTCGCATCTACTGCAACAAACGCCGCAACATTTTGATGAGTGAATCAAAAGTTATGGGGAAAAAACTAAAGCAGTGAAGTTGTTAGTGTTGCATTAATTGCAGTTTAATATAGGGGTGGTTCATTCCATTGGAGGATTCTTACGGTGACAAAAGGTGATTCCAAATATCCTCTAATGTTGAGCTTTGTTCACGAGAAAGAAATGTGCAAGCATGAAAAAAAGTGAGCATGATCGTTACATGCCTCAAATGGAGAAATTTGCTTTCTTTGATGATTTGACTCCAATTGTTTTGGAATTTCCCACCCTTGCCACTTTGTCCACCATTTATTTCTACCATGTTGCTATTTTGCATGATCCATGCCTTTGTATTTTTTGTTAAACCATTATTCCCATTGCCACATTTCACTTTCACGATTCTCCTCCTTGCCATATTATTTTGCATCCCTAAGTTTTCCCCATCATTTATACCCTTGTTGTTTTCATGTCCCCCACTTTAAATTTCTTCATGGTCGAGCCTTGTGGTTGTGGCTCAAGGGCTTCCCTAGACAAGCCTTAATTCCATTTCTCATGGTTAAACTCCTTAGGAAGTGAATTTGCCTTGTATTTTTCTTTGCCCATATTTGTTGGCTTATTATAACCCTTTCAAACCATGGTCAAAGATGCCTAAATATCCTAAATACAGGCAAATATGGCAAAATATGCGAAAAATACCTAAAAATACTTGAACAAATTTCGTGAAGGAGAAGCCCACGAACCCTAAACTTGAAATTGACCTCGAATCATGCCATACTATGCACCATTACCTCTGCCACCAAACTATTGTTGGATTCACGCACTAAGGAACGTAGAGATGCTAAAATAAACACCTAACTTAAAGGAATCATTAAATCTAAAACTATAAACAAGGGAGACTTTTACGACAGATTTTTGAATGCCCAAACGCTCTTAAAAATTCGTACATTCATGCTTAATATGATTCGAATTGATTCTAGTTTTCTTGTGCACTCCTCAGTCTGATACAAACTGTTAATGCTAAAAGATTTCATATATAAATTCCTACATTGCTATGTTTTGACTTGAATAGCGTGAACACAGTCCTATTGTGACTACTTGACCTTGATATCAATGAAAATTTCCCTCTAAGTTGTAAAAATAATGATATGACATCATTCAAGCATTTTCCAATTCCAAAACATTGTTACACAAAGATTTTTCGTGATCCAAACCACTATTTTATGTTTTGCACATAATCTTAAGTCTTATTCAGACCTATGGCAGTTGAAATCATTCAAAAAATTCTTATAAAACTCAAGATACCAAAATTTGCTTGCCATTTTTTTGTTACAGTGCACTAACAGATTTTCTGATCCACTTTAAACACATTTTTCTCCATCACTCCAGCTCCACATCAGGCCAAGTTTTTTCCCACATATTTATACAGCTTTTCTCTGATAGGCACTCCAAGAATCATCCCAAAAGGTTTAATATATCTCGAGATATCCTCATTTGGGTGTGTAGACCAATTTTTGTCTCAGAGAAGTGCACTAACCAAATTTTCAGCCATTTTGAACCCGATTTTTTCAGCATTCAAGATCCAAATTGATCCAAATTCTTTCCCACATTGAGCTCACCACAACTTTTCTCTGATTGATCCTCCAAACATCATTTGAAAAGGATCAATAAATCTCGAGATATTCATGTCTGAGTGAAGCTGGCTCATTTTTCTTTAGGAATCATAAAATAAGTGATATTTTCTTGCAAACTTTGCACCAAAATTGGTTGCCTTAAGCAACCTGGAGGTTCTAACTGCAGAGGTTGATCCAAGTGCCAGGTTTTGGATCGACATTATGGAGGTTCTACCGAGATCTCTCCCCTGGCAGAGATGACTCGAATGGGTTTTCACAATCAAGGTCCACGTTTTCATATTGAAAAATGTATACCTATTCCTCTACCAATCTTTAATGGTTCAATCCAGAAGAGTTCTTGGCACAACGTTGACCCTCAACCTGGCTTTAAAGGTCAATCACAAGAAGCCAACTTGAGACTATGCTCAAATTGGGGTTAGAACCTTTATATCAGGTGACCAGTCTGTGCAAGAAAATTTTAAGAATATAGCTCTCAAAATCAAACTGTCATACCTTCCCCATTTCTAAAAAATGGGACCTTCACTTAAGTCGATGTAGCAGTCAGAAATGGATTGATTTTTGAGGTCAGATTGCTTAGGCTTGCACAAAAAAGTTGTGGGAATCCAATGAAACAATTCCTGACCAAGTCAGAGCTAAGATTTGGGAGATTTTCGAGCTCAAAGTAGGGTAAAAAATTGGTCAGTGAAAGTCAATATTCCACGAATTTTGGCACGGGTTTTTTGCCCCATGGATCTTTCAACACGACAAAAGCCATGACTTTTTGCAAAGACCTTCAACCACGACGTTTTACACAGGCCTGGCCACGAATTTTCACACGGCTTAACACGGATTTTTGGCCATGACTTTTATTACACAGGATTTGCGGCCACGGATTTTTGCCATGGCATTTTGCATGGGAAAACCTACTATATTTCACATGACTTCTTTCGCGACACGAACCATGGTTTCTGCCACGGGCCTACTTACGAGCCAAGGGGCCACGGATGGAGAATTTTATTTGGAGGGTTTTTTTTTCCTAAGAAGGTTTAGAGGGTTTTATAGGAGAATATTCCTTAGAATATTTTCTTGTTGCATGTTAAATTATTTCCCATTTTTTGTTAACATGAAGCAGAACTCATCAGAACAGGTCAGCATATAGGAAGATCAAAATGGACTCAATAATATATGTACCTGAATACTCAATAATATATGGATTGTAGGTTACAAAACGCAGTATTAACTATTAGAAACTAATATGAAAAACTTCAGACAAAATACTGTCATGCATCATCAAGCTAGGACTCTATGCAGAACATCCTCTGTCAATACTGGTGGAATGATATCCAAGAAAAACCTAGGGTCATGGTTCAGAACTTTCGCAAATATGTACATCAGATGCTTGCATGGAATGTATATCCTTTTCAGCTCTCTACTCATGAAATCCGGGCATGTGCACGTTGGATGCTTGCAGACCCTTACTGTACAAGTTTCATCTGGTCGACGGACCTGGTACTCAACATCCTCATTCTGGATATTGACTTTTATAGATTCAATATCACATTCTAGTTGTAAAGCTTGATTAAGCTTGGTTTCAGCTTCTACACAAAGCTTGCCGCGTCTATTCATGCACTTGCCAAAATGTTCCATGAAGTTGGTGGAGATGGTAACAGGAGGAAAATTCACAGTATTCACCATTGAGTTCCGTGGGGTTAATCCTCTAATGGAATAGTTCCCTTTCTCTAATGTTTCCAACTCCCCACTAGTGATATTCGCTCCTTTTGCCACCGGCCAATCTGCCTGGACGTGTAGGTGTGCCTGCAATCCCCGCATCTGGATAGTAGGTATGCTACACATTTTGAGGACAAAAGCAAAACCTCTGTGTAATCTCTCTCCCATTTGCTTTCCTTTGTCCAGTGAAGCATGGTGCAATAGTAAATTCTGTACGAACTTTATTGATTTCAGCATTGCATTTTCAACCATTGGACTTGACTCTACCTTGACACCTTATTTTACTACTAGGTTTTGTTCTTCTGATAGCCCATTCCTTTAGAGGCAAATCATATTTCTATACAAGGTATATAGCATCATCAAAAATTATATTCCGTTTTGCTGAAACATCTACCCTAACTCTGGACGGTGACTTCCACTGCCCACATCCCTGCTATATTATGTGCTATCCCTAGTCCTTTTTAGAATAGTCTGATTGTTTCATCCTGAACCTGCATGAATGGGCTGTATTCTAGTATGTAAAACTGTCGAATTAACTGTGCTGACACAAGCAGAGGGAGCAACATTGCTAGGCACTGGAGTGCCTAGCCTGCGCATCAAGGTATCCATCCCTGGACCAACAAAATTGTGTTCTCTATGTGCTTTGCACTTTGCAAAACAACTTATGTCAGATCATACAAGCAAGCATCATATAAAGATAATTTATTGACATCCCCCTTGATGCTACCCAACTTGCATGCACAGAGTCAGATAGATTAGTGTTTAGGGATTTGAACTACATTTGCTAGATTCAGAAGTTGCCCCATCTGCTTATTCTTTGATGCAACCATGCTAGCCATGAGCCTAAGGAAGTTATGTCTGCAGGGCTAGCTTTTCTGGGCCACCAGTTGACAACATTTTGAAAAGCTACCTCATCATCTTCTGCAGTACGTGCTGATCTCCATGCCCTGCACAAAGTTAGATGCTCTTGTCTATGTTCCAATGATATGAACTTATTTGTGTGTCTTTGAAGACCTTGTTCCCAATGGAATTTACAGCCACGTTCCTTTCCTTCCATGGGCTGGTTGTCGTGGAACACAACTCGAATTGCATTCCAATTAGCATGTGCTTCGCCTGCCATGTATCCTCTGAAATGAGCAGGTTTTGAATTCTTTAGTGCCATGACTTTGTTTAGCTTACTCCAACCTTTATCCGAGCATTCATATCCTCCATTTCCATGCACATGTTGCTATTGTCAGAAGGCAACACATGCTAAATAATCCAGAAATTTGATTAATTCTGTAAAGTAGCAGTTAAAACTAAAACGAAAACACATTTATTTGGGATCGTAAACATGACATGCTAAAGTAGTCCAACCAACACTGCATTTTACGTGGTCAAAATGAACTCAACAGTTCTCTAGGTCTCCCCCCCAGGATGCATTTTATTAACAAGCTCCACTCCGGACCCTTCTTTGGTTGTAGACATTTTGAAGACATAGCACCGGCCATTTTCTTCATCATGCAGTTGGTATGGAAATTTGGAATCATGAAAAATTTGATATTTGCAGTGATGTTTTAATTATATGATCTTACCAATTTCATCCTTTTGCTAGACTTTACTTTGAAGACTCTTATTTATCCATTGGCGTATCGTATCCTACAACATAAACCAAAATTCAGAGAAACAACATAATCCAATAAATACAATGCAAAACAAACTTGGTGAAGAAACTAATACCTTCTTTTATTGCAAAGAGTTGAAGTTTCTTCAATAAGTTGTCTATTTCGTCTCTCCCCCACAACATTATGTCATCACAATCATTGGTTTCTAGCAAGTTGTTGATAGTGATCTCCATGGCCACCTCCATTTGTATTTGTTTTGCCCGTTCTTTGCTACCTATGGAAGAATTAACTCTACTATTCACCATTTGGTGTAGAAAATGTAATTCTTTACGATTTAGTGGAGTTCTGATAGGATGGTTATGGCTACCAACATATAAGGCTAGTCTTGTATGCAGGTATAACATAATATATCACGCAACTGCATAGTGCCAGGTCATGTTGGATGCTCCTTATATTATTCACAAGCTAGAACTCCATGTGATCGGGATAAGGGGCCAAGTGCAGGTTGTTGCTTCATTGTTCCTTTCCATTGGACATTATTTGGTCAACTTCTAGAAAGAAAATAGTCACATGTTGGATTCATGCATCTTAAATTATCACAACACTAACTATACCATCGAATGAATAACTTGCTTCTCGGGTTTGGTCCAGAGATGTGGATCGGCCACATACACAATTTCACCCTCTTGATTCACAACTTCTTCAAGCAGCAATGTCCTGCCTCTGCCCGTAGTAGATTGGACAACACACAATTTTGCATTACGAAATTGAAAACTATCGCATAGCCACTTCCTGGATAGTTGATATTCTCCGTTCACAAAAGAACATATCATTCTCAATTTTTTTTCCAGGTGACGTGACTATCACCTCACTCGCAGTTAAAGCAAAAATCTCACAATCGTTTTCAGCCATTGCAAAAAAAAATTGAAGTTCGCTCAGAACGATAACGCTTCAAAGTAGAGAAAAGGATTGGAATATAAGCATTTGGTAATTTAAAAACGAAAATAAAAATGAATAATGCCGTCGACGTAATGAATTTGAGCCACCAACAATCACAATTACCAAACGGCCTATTAAAATGCTAAATCGATTCGCCTGTTAAGACGATCCCCCTCAAACAATTTCGTTCAAACGATTTTGTTCGTTAAAACGATCAATGGAATATTTACTCTTACATTATTCTTATTATTATTTGAAGGCACACCTAGGGAAATCAGAAAATCGAAATGTACCTAAACACCTTCAAACATATATTTACATTTTCAAACATACATTTACATTTACCTAAAAAAATACGTTGCTAAATTTCAAACGCGAAGCAGGCCTGACAACCATATTAGACCTTCCGCAAGTTGATCAAGAGAGCAAGAGAACATGTATATGTTTGCAGGCAATTAGGTTCTTCAGTTCCACTGTTTTTTATCTCATTTTTTAAAAAAGTCATCTGCATTGCAGAGGTAGTGCGGCGGCGCACCTCCTGCGTTTTGGTTATTCCAATTTCTTGATACTGCCATTTATCGGAACTAGAGCACTTCATTTTGGACTAGAAATTGTTCGGATATGTTACGAATGATCAGAACTCTCTTATTTTGTTTATATTACGTAGATAGATTAGTGACGAATCAGGTACTCTTAGGCCTAGTGCGGCGTTGCACCCACGCTGAAAAGACCACAGAAGAAATCCATAATCTATTTTGTGCTTTTGAATCCATCATCTGTATTTGTGCTCGTGCCACATAAAAAAATCCCACATTTGTGCTTGTAAGTAGTAAAAACGCATGTAGCAACAGGATGATCCTCTAAACAGAGGGCGAAGCTTCACAGTCTGCACGCCACACATCCATTGGGTCAAAATGAACCCAACAGTCCTCTAGGTCTCCCCCAGGACGCATTCTGTTAACAAGATCCACTCCGGCCCTGCTCCTATTGTAGACATTTTGAAGACCACTAGCCATTTTCTTCATCATCGGTTGGTATGGAAACTTGGAACCATGAAAGAATTGATATTTGCAGTGATGTTTTAAGTATATGATCTTTCCAATTTCATCCTTCTGTTAGACTTTACTTTCAAGACTCTTATTTATCCATTGGCATATCCTACAACATAACCAAAATTCAGAGCAACAGCATAATCCAACAATAAATACAATGCAAAATAAACTTGGTGAAGAAATCAATATTTTCTTTTATTGCAAAGAGGTTGAAGTTGTTTCAACAGATTGTCTATTCTGTCTCTCCCCCACAACATTATGTCATCACAATCATTAGTTTCTAGCAAGTTGCAGATAGTGATCTCCATGGCCACCTCCATTTGTATCTGTTTTGCCCCTTTTTTGCTACCTATGGAAGAATTAACTCTACTACTCATCATTTGGTGTAGCAAATTTAATTCTTCACAATTTGATGGAGTCTGGTAGGATGGTTATGGCTACCAACATGTAAGGCTAGTCTTGTATGCCTGGCTTCATCAGGTATAGCATTATAAATCACGCAATTGCATAGTGCCAGACATGTTGGCTGCTTCTCAAAGTATTCACAAGCTAGAACTCCATCTGATCGAGATAAGGGGCCAAGTGCAGGTTGTTGCTTCATTGTTCCTTTCCATTGGACATCATTTGGTCGACTTCACATGTTGGATTCATGCATCTTAAATGACCACATCACTTTGAATATTTAACTATGCCGTCGAATGAATGACTTGTTTTTCCTGGTTTGGTCCAGAGATGTGGATCAACTTTTCTTTCCATGCATGCCTGAATTTAACTCATTTGGGGGTAGCGCAAAGACTACATTGCCATTGTAGTGAGAGGGTAAGAATCCTACTGATATATGTGTGGTTACGGATCAACAAAATCTCTTCAATTTGCTAGATTCCAAACTATTAACAATTGTCTGAAATGTGGAAACAATGTCTACATGTCTCTCGGGAATATGCTGGGTCAGACTATCAACAATTATTGGTTCATGAGGAGTGCCCACCACGCTAAGAATAGGAGATCCTTTGACTGAGACAAAGTTCCCTTTACAGGCCAGGGCCACATACACAATTTCACACTCTTGACTCACAACTTCGTCAAGCAGCAATGTCCTGCCTTTGCCAGTAGTAGATTGGACAACACACAATTTTGCATTATGAAATTGAAAACTATCGCATAGCCACTTCCTGGATAGTTGACATTCTCTGTTCACGAAAGAGCATATCATTCTCAATTTTTTTCCAGGAGGACATGAGTATCACCTCACTCGCAGTGAAAGCAAGAATCTCATAATCATTTTCAACCATTGCAAAAAAAATTGAAGTTCGCCCAAAAAGGCAGCGCTTCAAAGTAGAGAAAAGAATTGGAATATAAGGATTTGGTAATTTAAAAACGAATAATGCTGTTGACGTAATGAATTGGAACCACCAACAATCATAATTACCAAACGGCCTGTTAAAATGCTAAATTGATTCTGCTTCTTAAGATGGTCCCCCTCAAACAATTTCGTTCAAACGATTTTGTCCGTTAAAACGATTCCGCATTCATAAAAAAATTGCAATCAATGGAATATTTACTATTACATTATTCTTATTATTATTATTTGAAGGCACACCTAGGGAAATCAGAAAATCGGAATGTACCTAAACACCTTCAAACATACATTTACATTTCCAAACGTACATTTACCTAAAAAAATACGTTGCCAAATTCAAATGCAAAGTAGGTCCGACAGCCATATCAGACCTTCCGGAAGTTGATCAAGGGAGCAAGAGAACAGGTATTTGCTTCCACATTAGGTTCTTCAGTTCCAATGTTTTTTATCTCATTTTTCTAAGAAAATCATCGGCATTGCAGAGGTAGTGCGGCGGCGCACCTCTTGCTTTTTGATCATTCCAGTTTTTTGATACAGCCATTCATCGGAGCTACAACACTTCATTTTGGACTAGAAATCGTTCGGGTATGTTATGAATGATCAAAACTCTCTTATTTTGCTTATATCACGTAGATAGATTAGCGACGAATCAGGTACTCTTAGGCCCAGTGCGACGCCGCACCCACGTGGAAAAGGCCACAGAAGAAATCCATAATCTATATTTGTGCTTTTAAATCCATTACTGTACATACAACCTTTCTTTCCATGCCAGCCATAGAATTAACTCATTTGGGGGTAGCGCAAAGACTACATTGCCATTGTAGTGATAGGGTAAGAATCCTACTGATATATGTGTGGTTACGTATGAACAAAATCTCTTCAATTTGCTAGATCCCAAACTATTAATAAATGTCCGAAATGTGGAAACGATGTCTACATGTCTCTCGGGAATATGCTGGATTGGGCTATCAACAATTATTGGTGCATGAGGAGTGCTCAACTCGCTAGGAATAGGAGATCCTTCGACTGAGACAAAGTTCCCTTTACAGGCCAGGGTCACATACACAATTTCACCCTCTTGATTCACAACTTCTTCAAGCAGCAATATCCTGCCTTTGCCAGTAGTAGATTGGACAACACACAATTTTCCATTACGAAATTGAAAACTATCGCATAGCCACTTCCTGGATAGTTGACATTCTCCGTTCACGAAAGAGTGTATCATTCTCAATTTTTTTTCCACAGGACGTGAGTATCACCTCAGTTGCAGTGAAAGCAAAAATCTCATAATCGTTTTCAGCCATTGCAAAAAAATTGAAGCTCGCCCAGAACGACAACGCTTGAAAGTAGAGAAAAGAATTGGAATATAAGCATTTGGTAATTTAAAAACGAAAATAAGAACGAATAATGTCGTCAACGCAATGAGTTTGAGCCACCAACAATCATAATTACCAAACGGCACGTTAAAACGCTAAATCGATTCCGCCCGTTAAAACAATTCCGTTCAAATGATTTTGTCCGTTAAAACGATTCCGCACTCATAAAAAATTGTAATCAATGGAATATTTACTCTTACATTATTCTTATTATTATTGAAGGCACACCTATCGAAATAAAAAAATCGAAATGTACCTAAACACCTTCAAACATACATTTACATTTTCAAACGTACATTTACATTTACCTAAAAAAATACGTTGCCAAATTTCAAATGCAAAGCAGATCCGACGGCCATATCGGACCTTTCGGAAGTTGATCAAGGGAGCAAGAGAACAGGTTCATGTTTCCACATTAGGTTCTTCAGTTCCAGCGTTTCTTTATCTCATTTCTTTTAAAAATCATCTGCATTGCAGAGGTAGTGCGGTGGTGCACCTCTTGCTTTTTGGTCATTCCAGTTTCTTGATACTGGCATTCATTGGAACTACAACACTTCATTTTGGACTAGAAATCATTTGGGTATGTTCTAAATCATCGAAACTCTCTTATTTTGTTTATATTACGTAGATAGATTAGTGACGAATCAGGTACTCTTAGGCCCAAAGCGACGCCGCACCCACGCGGAAAATGCCACAGAAGAAATCCATAATCTATATTTGTGCTTTTGAATCCATTATCTATATTTGTGCTTGTGCCACAGAAAAAATCCAACATTTGTACTTGTGAGTAGTAAAAACGCAGTGATGTTTTAAATATATGATGTTCCCAATTTCATCCTTTTGCTGGACTTTACTTTCAAGACTCTTATTTATCCAATGGCCTATTCTACAACATAACCATAATTCAGAGCATCAACATAATCCAATAATAAATACAATGCAAAACAAACTTGGTGAAGAAATTAATATATTCTTTTATTGCAAAGAGGTTGAAGTTGCTTCAACAGATTGTCTATTCTGTCTCTCCCCCACAACATTATGTCATCACAATCATTAGTTTCTAGCAAGTTGTTGATAGTGATCTCCATGGCCACCTCCATTTGTATCTGTTTTTGTCCCTTTTTTGCTACCTATGGAAGAATTAACTCTACTATTCACCATTTGGTGTAGCAAATTTAATTCTTCACGATTTGGTGGAGTTCTGATAGGATGGTTATGGCTACCAACATGTATGTCTGCCTTCATCTGGTATAACATAATATATCATGCAACTGCATAGTGCCAGGCATGTTGGCTGCTCCTCACAGTATTCACAAGCTAGAACTCCATTTGATCGGGATAAGGGGCCAAGTGCAGGTTGTTGCTTCATTGTTCCTTTCCATTGGACATTATTTGGCCAACATCTAGAAAGAGAATAGTCACATGTTGGATTCATATGCATCTTAAATGACCACATTACTTTGACTATTTAACTATGCCATCGAATGAATGGCTTGTCTTCTCGGGTTTGGTCCAGAGATGTGGATCGACCTTTCTTTCCATGCCTCCCATAGAAATTACATCATTTGGGGGTAGCTCAAAAACTACATTGCCATTGTAGTGAGAGGGTAAGCATCCTACTGATATAGGTATGGTTATATATGAACAAAATCTCTTCAATTTGCTAGATCCCAAACTATTAACAATTGTTCGAAATGTGGAAACAATGTCTACATGTCTCTCGAGAATATGCTGGATCGGGCTATCAATAATTATTGGTGCATGAGGAGTGCTCACCTCGCTAGGAATGAGATCCTTCGACTGAGACAAAGTTTCCATTACATGTTAGGGCCACATACACAATTTCACACTCTTGATTCACAACTTCTTCAAGCAGCAATGTTCTGCCTCTGCCAGTCGTAGATTGGACAACACACGATTTTGCATTACGAAATTGAAAACTATCGCATAGCCACTTCCTGAATAGTTGGCATTCTCCATTCACGAAAGAGCATATAATTCTCAATTTTTTTTCCAGGGTACGTGACTATCACCTCACTCACAGTGAAAGCAAGAATCTCACAATTGTTTTCAGCCATTGCAAAAAAAATGAAGTTCGCCCAGAAAGACAACGCTTCAAAGTAGAGAAAAGGATTGGAATATAAGCATTTGGTGATTTAAAAACGAAAATAAAAACGAATAATGCCATCGACGTAATGAATTTGAGCCACCAACAATCATAATTACCAAACGGCCCGTTAAAATGCTAAATCGATTCCGCCCGTTAAGACGATCCCCCTCAAACAATTTTGTTCAAATGATTATGCGCTCATAAAGAAATTGACACAGATTTTTATAGAGACAGATTTCTTATTTAGCTAGAATAATCTTTTCACTAGCAGAAGTTTTAAATTCTAGAACCAGTCAAGAAAAAATCTATTATTTCTGAGGGGTGTGCGGTGCCCACTGCCCTTGCAGATGTGTAGGACAGATTTTTTCATAAGTTCAGCAGTCTGCAGGGGCAGTGCAGTGCAGGGTGTCAAAGAGTGGCGATTATTCACAGAATGGCGATTTTTTAGCACTTTTGTTAAAAAAAAATGGCTAAAGTTTATAGAGGACCATTGCTGGGAAAAAAACAAATATCGCAAAAAAAAAGGAGGAAAATTTCTCAGGGTCGACGATTAGCCTTTGGGATTTGTAACAGTCGTTAGGTATTGGAGTCGATTCGTCTTCAATGAGGAAGGATGTACGCTCCTATAGAATACGAAATAGCATTCAAGAAACCTCCAAGAAAAAATAAGTTGCACCACCCCTAATGCCATGGTGAGGATAACACATTGTGCACATAGATATTGTAGGGTTAAGCATTACTAGAAATTATGGTAATAGTTTGGAAATGGGCGAAATGCTAGACGTAGGATTACAGACATCAAGCATTACTAGGAAACCAAATAAAGCGCAAAATATGAAATTAAAAAGTTGTACTTTAACTACCACCAAAAATCACCAACACAAAAATATTGCATATAAATTTTGAACTTTAGCCAAATTGAAAGATAATCCAAGAGCTATATTTCATCAAAATCGCCAAACATAAATAATTTAACTCTTGTATTTTCCATCGTTTAGCCAACCCTTAATTTCAGCAAAAAAAAACTTTTAAGGGCCTTAAAATGTACCCTGGTGCGGTGTTGCACCCTCCTCAGAAAGAATAGATTTTTTCTTGCTGAAGGTAAGAAATTCCATATCAAATTTGCACCTGTAAGAAGTTTACATACTACCCATAAAGTCGGTTCAGAAAGATTTTCAAGATCTTAAGGCTATCCATGTGAGAAGGAATTTAATATGGTTTCGTCCCTATTTACACCATTTCAGCTGGGCAACATCAACGAAAACTTACTTAGGAGTCTCAATTATGTTCGATCATATTGTATCAAATATTATTCTTATAGATCTTAATGCATCTTATACACCCACAAGGGAAGGCCTTCTCTTTTTCTTTTTTTTACTCATGAGGCATGCCCATATGCCTTATTATTTACTCAAAAACCCTATCTTTTTCCAATTTAACCTTATCTTGAAAAGCAAAGAATAAACAATTCATATTTAATCACATCTCATATATCGTTAACCAACAATTTTGATGATTTCAATAACTTGAACAAGTGATGCATAACTGACCTGGCTAGCACTTGATAGCTGCAAAGCCCAGCTGGTTATAATTCAAATCATAAACAATGCGAAAGTTTTGTTCTTGAATGTTACCAAAGATGTTGATACCAACATTGGTAGATGAAATGGACAGGCAAAGGATTGTTTTAGCATCATTATTATTTATTGTTTTAACAATAATGTGGCAAGTAATCAAAAGTATATTTGAATCTCAAGAAATAGGATCTGTACTCGAATTTGCAAAAATACAGTCAAGAATAGCAAAAACGAATGCTCAAATTTGCAACTCGAGTT
>JAANSK020132790.1:0-15461 GCA_011763485.2 Isoetes engelmannii
GTTCGACCCGTTGGGAAGGGGAATGTCCCCGGCGTTATACGATGGGAGCATCGTATACCGTCAGGGAGCGTCACAAGCGCCCTCGACAAGTATAGCTGTTACGAGTTCCTTCGGAGCTGGAGACAATGGCATCATTGAGAGTACGGCCCTGGCACTCTTTCATGAAGTCGGGGTAGTTCTTATTGAGGTCCCTTTCCAGCACCCAAGTGGCATCCTCTGCGTGTAAGTGTTTCCACTTAACCAGGAATTGCAAAATCTGGCTTCGTCTAATCTGCTTATAAGCTGATCAAAAGGTTTTGGTCCTTATAAAATGGATCCAAAAGCCAAATAAGATTACATAGTAATATAAAAAGCTTAAAAAGCTATGCCATAATTAGAAGTTTGTAATAGAAAAGCATAGGTCATCATCTTCTTTAAGCATCGATCAGGTCCTAAATTGTGAGGCCAACCACAGTCCTTCTGCCAAAGATATTCAACATCATATCCAAGTCTTTGATGTTGAAATTTGTGAAATCTAATAGGAGAAGAACATGGGCCCTCCTTTTTTCTGCTGCCATTTGTGGTACAGGTTTCCAAAGAAGGGCTTCAGATCATTATGTTCCCATACCTCTCGCTTATCTAGAAATTTCTTGATTTCCATAGCATGTACCATTTCCCGCTTGAGGAATATCAGCATGTCTGCAACCTCTGTCTCACCAAGAATGGTGTATTTTTCATCAGAATTTTCGACTTCATCCATCATTCTAGACGAGTTCCCCTGCCTACTGAGTCTCCTCTACTCCTCTGTATAATACATCATTAGAAATGGTTAGATTTAGGATAAAAAATTCATGTAAACAATGAAATCTTCCTATTCTATCCCAGGCTGGATCACTCTTTTTCCCTTTAAGAAATTTGTGAGCCACAGTAGAGATTTCAAGGTGGTCTAGAAATATCCCTTTCAACCATGTCATGGAGGAGGGTTTGGATTTAATAGCAACC
This sequence comes from Isoetes engelmannii, assembly GCA_011763485.2. Lineage (NCBI taxonomy): Eukaryota > Viridiplantae > Streptophyta > Lycopodiopsida > Isoetales > Isoetaceae > Isoetes > Isoetes engelmannii. Next base: position 982 of record JAANSK020132790.1, read on the forward strand.
CTGTTCCTATGTAGCCAAACAGCCCATCCACTGAGAGCATATGTGGTGTTCACCATTTTATTTTCAGCTTTCCAAAAAGTAAGTAAATTTGTGTCATTTGGAGCTCTTTGATTTATCTGTGAGGCCCAGCTCCAAAAATCAGCTAACCATGAACATGTAAATACATAACTAGGAGTTTCCCTGCATCCACATAATGAGCATAATTCAGAAACATTGGGATCATATTTTGCTCTTTGCATGTTGGTGGCTAGGTTTTGACAAATTGCAAGCCATCTAAAGGTTTTAACTTTCTGAGCTGTGTAAATTGGCCAACCAGCAGCACAGATATTAGCTAGCTCTTCACAATTCCATAGCCTATTTGCTCTAGAAGGCTTGCTAGTAATGAGTGCCCTATAGATATCTCGGACTGAGTAGCTCTCCTTATTATTCAGATGCCAATGATTGGAGTTCAGTCTCAGTTCAATGTGCTCTCCTACTTGTTCCATCACCAATTGGTATATTTTCTTTTCTTTTCTACCTCTGAGTCTTTAGTTTTATGTCTAAGCTCTTTTCAAGTTTTCCATCTGTCATCTATTCTAAGATCCTCCATCTTTCTTATTCCTACTTTGTTCCATTGCATATATGTCTGTGGGTGTTGAAGAGCAAGGCAGCCAATCCCGTCAGGAGCTAGGGTAGGATGCGAGAAAAAAATAATATCCTTACACCTTGCATCCAGAAGAGGAGGTCTGTAGCACAGAGAAGCATTATTCCATGCTTCCAGCATTCTCTTAAGTGTATTGGAAGTTCCTGTACATGGAGTTAGTTGAAAAAAAGCTGAATCGGGAAGTTCATGTTTTAAGGAATGGCTACCCACTGGATGTGATTTCTGAATCCAGCATCGTATGAGTTTAAGAGCTGGAGAAGATCTTTTAGCATATTGCAGCCAAGGCATGTGCTTGAATAAACAGGTCCTTGCATTCAAGGCAAACCATTCCTTTTTTATTTGCTTATGTGGCCCAATCATAATGGCTAGAATATAAAACACCACCGTATAGAAAAAAAATCACGCTTACTGCTAGTTATATATGAAATGTAATTCTTATAAGGCTACATCTTCTTCCCGCCATAAGGCAGACAGAGTTAGGAGAAATGGGACGGCTTCAGCTGCGGGATGGACATGGCAAAGGACTGTGCTGCATAGCGTGGGACACAGTAGGTCGCCATTTGATTACCGGGGGTGCAGATTGTCGCATGCTAATCCATACTTGGGACCCTTCTCTTGCCTCTGCCGTCGTAGCATCTTCATCTGCTCACACCGGACCTATAACCACCCTTGCAGTCTCACCTCTCGGTACTTTGCTTGCTACGGGTTCTGTCGATCATTCTGTGAAATTTTATAACTATCCTGGTAAGTTTCCTTGCACCTCTTCTTCCCACTCTGTTTCATTTGAACTCTTGTGAAGATCTCATTCTCTTGCTGCTAGATGCTTAGCACCTGGCTGCTTCCACTGTCGATTTATTGCTTGCTTTAAAGCCTCTATGCACATATCACCTGAACTTCTAATGTGGGTAGATTAATAATGTTTGGGTATCGAAAGAAATTTAACAAAAGTTCCATTTCCTAGGCGGTGAATTTCAAAGCACTGTTACCCGGTTTACTTTACCAATCAGATCAATTGCTTTTAGCATAACTGGTGGGATTCTTTCTGCTGCTGGCGATGATGCTGGAATAAGACTGGTTAGCACCATTGATAATTCAATTGTGAAGGTTTTAAAAGGCCATGCAACACCTGTAATGAGCATGGCCCTTGACCCAAAAAATGAATATCTTGCATCAGTTGACACAGATGGAACTGTTATCTTTTGGCTTATATCATCAGGGAAAATGCTGCACACTCTTGTGAATTGTGCACCACGCATAGATGTGAAATCTACATGCAAGAATCACCTAGCATGGGAACCGGAAGGTAATATGCTTGCTGCACCTGGGTCTAAGAGTGATGTTGTTATGCTCGACAGAGATACTGGGGAGAAGGTTTTCAGTTTAAAAGGAGGGCACACCAGCCCAGTCAGTTTTCTTGCATGGTCACCCAATGGGAAGTATATTGCAACTTCAGCAGAGGACCGACAGGTGTTGCTCTGGGATACAGAGAAGAAACAAGACCTGGATCGTTTAAAATTTGACTCTCCAATTTGTAGTTTAGCTTGGAAGCCAAAGGGAAATGCGGTGGCAGTAATTGACGTTGAAGGAAGATTTTCTGTGTGGGAGTCTGCAATCCCATCACATATGACATCACCATGTGCAGTTTTGAATGCTACTCTTAATGTAGTAGATAGGGAAGAACTTTTGAAGTTCAGCGACTCTGAGGCATCAGATGAAATTGGTGTTTCAATTGCATTGGGAAGTCAAGACACCGGGTCTGAAAGTAATGATGCAGACATAGATGCTGCAAATAGGGGTAAGAAGCTTTTGAAGAGGAGACATAAGTACTCCTCCCCATCAAAGGATTTAGAGCGAAGCCAGAAGAATTTGAAACACGATATTGATTCACATGATACAAATCAGATATCATCTATGCAAAAGCTCCCAATGTTGCAAAAACCTTTCCAGGCTGGTTGTACAGCACAAGTTAGTGGGAAGCGACGTTTCCTTGCATATAATCTTCTCGGTAGCATAAGCAGCACTGAGAATGATGGCTATTTTCATGTAGAAGTAAGTCCCGCATTATTAATTATTGCTTGAACAAATTGAAGCCATTTTCAACTTATAGAGACATTTAACTTGGCAGGTCGAATTCCATGATATAGGTAGAGGTGTGCGAGTCCCAGCAATGACAGATTTTTTTGGTTTTACCATGGGGGCTCTAAATGAAAAAGGATGCATATTAGCAAGTTCACAGAAGGGGGAGAAGAACCCCAGTACTCTGATGTATCGTCCTTTCAATGCCTGGGCTTCAAATAGCGAGGTTTGGAGTAATGTTTTTGAGTTTCTTATGGAGTGTCTAAATTGATAATGTTTGGATATGGTAAATTGATTTATGCAGTGGTCGATGCGCCTTCCTATTGGTGAGGAGGCTCAAGCTGTTGCGATTGGTGTTGGTTGGTCAGCCATGTCTACAAGTCATAATCTGCTCCGCTTATATTCTGAAGGTGGATTGCAGGTTAATCTCTTACTGGATATAAGATGAAAGTATGCATCAATTCTATATCAGAGAGGATTATATTAAGATGTTGCATCTTTCTTGCAGAAGTTTGTAATGTCACTTCCTGGTCCTATCGTGTCAATGACTGGACACTTACATCTGCTTGCTCTAATTTTCCATGCGTCCATTCCATTCATAAACGGGGACCAGGTAGACTTTGCATGGTTATGCTTGTCTACAATATTAAGCATTATATTTTTTATTGTTTTCTGACCTGGTAAGAGATTGATTCAGGTCATAGATTTCATGATTCTAAATGTCCCAGAAAAAAAATGTCAGCTAAAAGGTCGCCTTCCTCTTAGCCCTGGTGCCAGGCTCTCTTGGGTTGGTTTCAGTGATTCTGGATTTTTAGCTGCTTATGACTCCCAGGTATTAATGCTTCTCCTTGTCAGTTGTAGTGTGAACTATCTCATTTCAAGGAAATAAGCTATGCATTTTGGATAGAATGAAGCTATCTCATTTTCAAGAAAAAAAATTAACTATTTGTCGGATTCATGTATGATCCTGACCTTGTAATCTTCCCAGGGATTGCTTCGGATGTACTGTCCCGATTTTGATGGATGCTGGATACCAATTTTCAGGTACATTCTAAATTAATCATGTTCTGGCCATGCTTGAGGGTTGTAATTTGATATAATGCCATTGCCAGTGCCGAGAAAGAGAAGAAGGATTCAAGCGAAAATTATTGGATGGTGGGACTGAGTGACAACCAGATATTCTGTGTGATATGCAAATACCCAGAAGTTGAACCACAGGTAGTGAAGCTGGTTTTTATTTAAGTTGCATGTATAAGTGTTTAATTTCATATGGGCTGAATCAGGCATTCCCAAGACCTGTCTTAAGTATTATCAATATGGCTTTGCCTTCACTACATTCTGACTTAGGAGCAGATGACTTAGAAAGTGGTGCACTTCGCAATGCCATGCTTCTGGCTCAAGTAAGTTCCAAAATTAGAGTTTAAGTGGGCACATGTTACTCTGAAACATTATCTCATCCTTAGCTTTTCCTTTTTCAGGCGCAGGCTAAGGCTGATGAGGCTGCTGCTGAAGGGCAAGAAGTTGATAAAGCAGATGATAGAGTTTTGGAAGTGAAGGCTGAGCTTGACCGTGACCTTTTACGCCTTATTGCAGTAGCATGCAAAGGTTTAGTTTTAACATGTCTTTGAATCCATGCCCTTTTTACGAACTTTCATTTTGTTTGCAGGAGATAAACTTATGAGAGCAATGGAGCTAGCGACATCGCTATCACTTCATAAATCATTAGAAGGTGCTATTAGGCTTGTCAATGCAATGCGTCTTCCAGTGTTGGCTGAACGTCTTAATGAAGTCCTTGAGGTGAATCATGCTTCAGAATTACACTTCTCTGATTTTCTAGCTGTATCGGTTCCTCTTCTATAACTGCTTGTGAATCTTTTCAGGAAAGAATGCAGCAGAGAAATTCTGTAGTTTTGAACAGCATACAGAGTGCAAATGGAACACCAAGATGGTCTGGCGTAGATAAGGAAGTTAGGGCCAATACTTTGACAGAACCATCACCACAAAGCATCTCAGAAGAGATGCATAGAGTGCCTGCAGAGACAGGGGCTGCTCATGAATCTACCACAGGAATGCAAGTCAATAACAAGGAAGCTCCAGGATGCACATTGCGCCCAGCAAAGGAACATGATAGTTTACAACATGCGGACGGTGACGTCCAGAAATCAGAAAAGTTGACAAAGGCAAGCAATCCGTTTGCCAAAACAAGCAACCCGTTTGCCAAGTCAGCGCCACAGGGTAATGGCAATGCCTCAAAGGTTCCTCTTCTAGATTCGCTTAAACGAATGCAAAATGACACCAGCAATAATACATTAAGCTCTTCAAAGAAGAAGATTCAAAAGGGCAGCAATTAGCAGTTGCTGATCTGCAGATTGGGTTTCTCTTGCTGCATAAGTTTTGCCTCATTCAACTGCGAGTCAGAGTTGGCCTATTTGTTCGCATATGCCTCGGGAAAAAGTATAGGGCAAATGAGGGGTATCCCAAAAAGTATATTTGATTGCAAAAGTTTTATTTGATTGTTGAGACTGCTCATTAAGCTGAAAGGTTCCAACAATAAAATAAGATAGACTATCAAGGAAGACTATCTTTGTAAATATTTTATGATTTTTAGCAAATATTATTGACGCCAACAAGGTTTTTATAATCTCTTCTACGAACTTCTAGGTCTGTGGGAAATGAGTTTTTAAATGAGTTTTTTTTTTTTTTTTTTTTTTTTATAAATTGAAGGCGTGTATCTTCTTCCATATAAAATTATATCTCTGACTTTCCGGCTTCCAAAAAGTGAAAAGAATTCCAAAATGTTTAATTTTAGGATCAGAAATCTGTTTTCCGGGTGTCACGCTGGTGATGACGTGTGCCTTTTAGAAGGCACTGCGGGGAGCGCTTCAACGGATAGCACGCTCATTTGCTTTTAGAAAGCCTTTCCGTCCTTCACAATCTGAGGAAGACGAGCTCAGCTATTGTTGGTTCCCTTTGCAGTCTCGTGGGACAATCCTTCTTTCAGTGTTATTTTACGATCGGATATGAAGATCTATATTCGCCCCATTCTTTCCTGCTATTCTCTGAGCGCAGGTTCTAGGCTTGAAAGTTGAGCTTCTACCCCACAACACACGCCGAAGAGAAACAGAAGGTTTCTACCGGGCAAAAATAAAAGGAGCGAGACACCAAAAACCCCAGGTACGCATCAATTAGATTATGCTTTTCAATTACTAGACTGCCTGCAGCTGGCATTTCCTGCAATCACTCGCCCACAACCCAGTATCTAATTCATGTAGTCTTTTCCGGATTTCCCAGTAACCAAATTCATGGAGTCTTTTCTCAGTCGATTTGTGCTTTTCTCATGCTCAAAATCTTAAATAACCTTCTCTAAAAAAGCCCCATGAAAATTGGAACAACTGGATACGGAGATTCCGCCAGTATTAAAACTCTTAAGGCCGCTTCTGTAGCACAATTCAAGTTTCTGATCTGGAGGTTCCGAGAGTAATCACTCTAGCAATTGCCGCATCCAGAAATCATGTTCCTACAGCCGATTGCTTCAATCCTGTTTGGCACCGTAATAAACACTCACGATGCAGGTTGTCCTATGGAGGGCCCCTTTTTGAGTGCTCTGTTTCGATGCTAGCAGCACAACAGCAACGGATTTGCTTCTTCATTCTTTGGCAAAAGCTTCATTTAACGTTTCTGCGTGTTGGCCAGTTCACGACAGAGCCCATGATATGGCTATGGCTATGTCAGAATTTTAGAGTTATGTCCTGGAATTGGGCACAAATGTCTATGGCAATGCAGCACAGAATAATGGCGAATTTTACCTTCAGATCGAGTAGACAATCGAGTTTTTGGCTATGGCGATATGGCGCTTAATTTGGCTGGAGATGTTTTGAGTTTTCTTTAGCACATTAAACAAGCCCTTTGTCAAAAGCAATGCTGTTAAGGAATCAGTTAAATTACACACATCGATTTTCACCTGAGCAGTAGTTTTCTTATGTAACTGTCAAACATGGTTTCCAGCAGAGTAGTTTTTTCTAATGCTTCACCAGGCAAAACTAATATAAGGTTGAGCAATATGCTACCATTCAAGATATTCCTTGACTATTGCCTGGCCTAAGTTCGAAGGCACATTGCAGTAAGCACGAAGATCTCTGCTAAGACTTAATTTGCTGCTTTGCAAAGCTTAAAGAAGTAAATATGATTGAATGTGCAGTTTCGATGCTTTACATGGTATAGCAGGTGTTTATGCAAAAAAGATGAGTTATTCTTCTGAAGGCAGAAATAAACGCCCTGCTTTATATAATAACAATTCTGCTTTACATGAATTTTTCTTCTTTAAATTTAACAAGCTGAGATCCTATAACTTCCAGTTTATCGTTTGATTACTTCAACTTTCATGAAGCAGAAAGCTCCGCCCTTACTGTTTCTCACATTAGTTTTGCAGCAATACTATAACATAAAAGGCATACCAGGGTTGCTTTTATTGAACAATCTTAGGCCTGCACAGTATTAGATGCTACTAGGGCTGCTCAAAGATAATTATTCAAATGTTTGGGTGTTTTGATACATCTTATCTCAATTCATTGGGTGATTTAGTCTACTTCTTCCTAATCCTGCATTGACGATTACAAAAACAATTTGCAGGTGCCAGGAAAGCAAGAATGGAGCCATAGAGATCCAAATCAATGAGGACAGATCAAACAGTGCAAACACATCAAAGGTTGGGTGGGACTTAATAATCAGAGATTTACACAGATGAGGACAACATCTTAAGAATTATTTCCTTCGGCGTATGCCATCAAAAGCACATCAACATTTAAAAGCAACATAGAAACAGTAAGGTCAACAATACAATATTTCATACTTCCTTTAGTGCTATATTTTGCCGCTGCAAACCTCAACAAAACACAACTTCAACATCATGAACAAGGTAAAAAATACAAGTTTTCTTTTCAGGTTCTTTAGTTATTTGAAGGATATTGCCTGCAAGAGTTTCATGAAATTATGAGCTGCTACTTGCTTTCAGGGTGTCGCTTTGAAGACTATGTGCCAATGTCCCTAAAGAAACATGCAAACTTGCCGTAAAAACTAGATACAACAAAAAACCATGACTTGTGAAAACCATTTTTTGGATCTCCCAAATAAAGTATTGCTTCATGTTTGACAACTACCGACGACTACACCTGCATAGGGCACCGGCTAAATTCTTGTATATACGTATAGTTATGGTAGGGGTAATGTGCCTAATGTGCCTGTGCATGCCATTACGCGGGGTAAGGGCCTGGCGAGCTGCGTCAGCAGCGAGCTAGGCCGCACCTCGCGTAATGGCCTGCACAGGCACATTCCCCAACGTAAAGTTAGGGGAGGGGAAATTTCCTCTGTTTCCTTTGTCATTCCGGCGCTCCATAGCTAGAGCAGAGCTCCAGTTCCTTCCGGCGCTCCATAGCTAGAGCAGAGCTCCAGTTCCGGCACTCCAACAGCTAGGGGAGAGCTCTAGTTTTGGCGCTCCATAGAAACACAGGGTCGCCATAGCCACGCAGGCTTGGCCTTTCTTTTTCTCAGAAGGATTTGCTTGTTTCTTTTTCTTTCATCTGAGTTTTTTACACAGGGTCGCCATAGCCACGCAGGCCTGGCCTTTCTTTTCCTCAGAAGGATTCGCTTTTTCCTCAGAAGGATTCACTTGTTTCTTTTTCTTTCATCTGAGTCTGGAACTTGAATCCACCTCTGAGAAATCTTGAAAAAGCGGCCAAATGACGGCAAATGTACAGTTTGGATGCGAGCCCTGTATGGCGAGAGAGTAAATAAAGCGGAAAACAGAGGAACGAGGAAGAACCCAATTCAAGATCTACAATAACTTACCAATTTTCACAAAAGGCGAAGCGATTCAGAGCATATGAAGCAGCGCCGGAGTTATGGTAGGGCGAAGCGATTCAGATCATATGAAGCAGCGCAGGAGTTATGGTAGGGGTAATGCGTCCGCTACCGGATTGAAGAACGTAGGCTGCAAGGGCTGGAGCAGATCCACTTAGGTCTTGAATCTTCTTTCCACTTTTCTTTGCTGGATCCCCAATACTCTGTGTAGCATATGATATCTGTTCAAGAAATTGGTACGAATCTTCCCTGGCCACGTAGGCACATGCACTGGCCACGCAAGCACAAGCCATTACGCAGGAAATTATAGGATTTAAGAACCCTATGAAATATAGCGAAATTTCCCCTCCCCTTAACTTTACGTATATGGGAAAAGTAGTATATCTCGAAATTCTAATATTTGTCGTATTCTCTATTTTCAGGTCTTTATGGCGATTTGTGGTATCCTACGTTGTGGGACGCCGGTCCATGGAATATTCTGGACTTCATTCGCGATCCACGGCCAGCAGTATTCGAATGACTAAAAAACCTTGTCAAGGCCAATGGTCTACATCGGCCCCATGGTATCACGGGAAAACAAAAAAAAAAAAACATTTCGTTCCATAGTTTGATGTCCATTTCCTTACTCTGTGCACCGCACCAATCGCTATTCCCAACAGCGGAACAACACATGTACAACCAACACAGTAACTCGACATTAGAGAGAACCTGTGCAAACACCTAAGCCCTGAACCGTAACTACAAACATCTGTCACAGCAACCGTGTGCATTTCGGCAGGACACCAATATGCTTCCCCTCTGCCTCCCAGTGCTTTCATGTTGCATTACGGCAGGACCTCGCTTCAAAGCGATGGAAGGAAAGAAAAGAAAAAAAAAACATCGCTGCCGCCTCACAGCACACAGGAACGGCTACACCTTCGAATGCCCATGACTCGGGTCTTCCGGATTTTCTTGCTCACCTTCAGGATTTTCCTGCCACGACTTTATCACCAAACTCAAGAACAATACACTTGCCCAATGTTCTGCTCTGGGGAGCATTACTCCGCTGCACCCTTGCATTCCGGACCACAAACCTACCAAAGCAAAAAACAGGACCTCCTCAATCCTCTGCCAATGCCTCGCAGCAGTCCGGGATGCCGGAAGTGCACACACTGGCATTTTGCCTCTCACGCACTTGTTTCTTCGGTTTTGAAGCCCCTGTTTGTGTCCACTGCAGACTTCTTTCGTTCACAACCATGGCCGCGGCATAGCACATGCCAAAATCGTCCAACTGGCTCGTTCCTTTTGTGGGCTCTTCCAAAAATCACATTCAAGACCACCATCTCCCTGAAGATTTCAGAAACCACCATCTCCTTGAAGGCCCTGCCTCCAGAACACCTCCTGCTCCAGGCCGGCAGCTCTGCACAAACAGAATCACATGAACGGCATGCATGCACCACAACTTATGAGGCAGGCGGCCGCCATGTGTTCTGGAGCTTCTAATTTCAGACCACCCATAGGCCACTTTTAATTTGCACCTGAATTAGAATTTCCAGACATCTAAATCACTTTAAGCATGTCAACTTGCCCCAAATATACGGTGCCCCATACATACGCCCTCGAAATCATAGCCCCAACCTATGCCAAAAAAACCCTCACTCAATAAGGGCACACAATGTGTATGGAAAAAGTAGTACCAAAAAGGTACCTTTTTATGGAAGGAAAGTTTGAAACTCTTGATATTTATGTATATGGAAAAAGGTGGTAAAAAAAAGAAAACTTTTCGCAAGGAAAGTTTGAAACCCTTGAAAAAAAAAGGATATTATGAGTCCTTCCTTAGGTCGAAATATTAGAATTTAGCACAAAGATGAAACAAGGTGCTGGCGCATAGAGGGTTGCTGATATGAGCTAATCTCGATATGAGCAAAACATCACACCTATGCCAAGGCATCTCTAAATTTGCCAACCCATAAAAATTTGTTACATGTTGTTGAGCACGAAAGCAGCGGTATTTCATAAGATAATATATTTTATATTACCGGAGAAGCCAGGGATGCAGTTCCCAAACCTAGAGCCTAAACATTTGGCCATGCCCCATAGATTTCATGGGGTTTCATGGAATCAAACCTAACCAAGTGGGACAACAGCCCCAAACCTTAATCAAGTGAGCGGGCCACCATCCCTAACCACGCTCCATAGAAGATATATCCGGTAGCCTCAAACTCAAGGACATCACATACTTGTAACCCAAAAGCCAACTCGAAAGTAACGCGTTTGTTGGAGTACTAGAAGGGGGTGCGCTTTTGTTCGGGCTACATATGATTGATAACTCGTATATATGCCGCAGTGAAAGCACTATATGTTTGAGCATAGAAAATATGGCATATGGAATAGTACAAGAACTTGAGAAGGCTCACTACAGTAATGGGCATGAGATGGAACATTTGTCTGTAGGAGTAGCAAAACTGAACGTGGTTGTAGAGTTTCAACATATGAAAGCATTGCCATGTTTATTGTGGCATTTACTTTAGCGTTGCACCAGCTAACCTTATGTACAAGAATGCCGATCCAAAATATAGGTACGTCTTTGTATGCCAAAATATAGAACTAAATCTAGATTACACAACCTAGCGGGCTAGGGCTATGGGAGTGTACCATAAGACAAACAGGCTTGGGGTTTGGTAATTTGTTTGTTGTGGTGGCTTATGTGTTGAGAGTCTGTTTAATCTTAGGTAGATTTGTGAGTAGAGATACTGAATCTAGGTAACAAATAGTTTAATTTGTTGTAGTACCTGTAAGATGTAAAAAGTTATTAACATCACCTAGAGAATTCCAAGCTAGCACAAGGAAACAATGCAAATGATGAAAAGATATAGGTGAAAAAGAGAAGATACAACAGTTAAAACTGACAGATAGAGTCGATTGTGAAACAAAATAATGCAGTAAAGCCATATTTAGGTATAGGCAGCAGGCCGTGTATGATTAACAAAAAAAAAAAAGACAGCGAATTGAAGGATCAGATTAGTGCCATCAGAGTGAACAATCGAACCCGCTTTTGACACCTTGTGTTTAAATATTCTGGATAGGTTCTTTAACAGTGAGGAAGATGGTGGCTCTAGAGAAGGGGGTCCGATTGTGGTTATATGTTAAAAGATCACATGAGGCATGGATACTAGACAGTAGGTGACGATGAAGCAAAGACATCACATAATCTTGCATCCCAAAATATGCAATAAAGTGTCCATATTTTTCCTTCTTATATAATTAAGGTCCCTTACAGAAGCAAAGGGCTACAATGTCCGTCACATAACATGTTGACTGTAAATGGGTACATAGCTTTAGAATTCACATAACTTTACAGTCTACTTGAGATATAATGCACTACCTTATCTTGCCAGAGAAGAAGAAGGTGGACGATGCAAAAGCATTGCCTGCCAGACTTTTCATTTGCTGCAGGATGGTTGCTTTAGACTATCTATTCAAAGGTCTGGATGTCAGATAACCATGTTCTCCAAGAAGCTCAAGGTTGCATTGCTAAATTGTATCATTGTTCTTCACTTGCCCCTCTTAAGAGGCGATTGGCCTTTGAGGAGTATTTGGATGTGCGTTCTTATGCTTAGGCAGGTTGCTTCACTTGATGGGTCTTGCTTATCCGTTGAGACTTTATTCCTGTCTTTGCATTTATACTTGTACTTAGCTCTTTGATTAAATAAATTCTGACGTCCTTCACAAAAAGAAAAAAAAGGGGGGGGGGGGGGAGAAGCATTGCCTGCTTGATTTGTACCCTTGCCAAAGTTTGTGCATTCATGCCCTGGGATTTAGTATAATTATCCCTTCAATCCAATTAAACTCAGACAAGACTTGAGAAATAACTTGTTTGAGACCATCAATTGTGCCAACCTGTAAATATTTCATCACAATAATTCTTATTCTAAGTTATGAAAAAAAGAAACTGGCTCGTATGCTTCACTCCAATGAATAACTATCCCAAAAGCTGGATGCATATTTTCTTTTAATGCTCTAGAAGGATGGCAACTGCATTCCAACAATATGTCCTAGGAATATAAACCTCAATCCGAACCGCCAGAGCTCCCCAACCTAGCAAACAATTTCCAAGAACATAAAATATCCTCAATCACACTGACTAAGGCAAGTTTTCTAGAAACATGCGTAGATGCTCTTTTCTTCCATATTGGTTATGAAGACAAATAACAAAATACAGACCTAGTGGGAACCTCTTATGATCTAGATTGCAGAAGCCATCTCCACACAAGGTGCTCCTATGGCATAGGCATTTTGGGGCACATATATCAATGTCTCAGAGGAAAAGAAAAGCCATGTGTAATGGCCTTGGACAGGAAGTAGTTCCAACCATATGAAATGGATCAAATATATGGAAATAACTTTTGGTGGACAACATGCTCACATAATCATACATTTTACTCATTCTCCAACATGTTAAGCTATGGGGGCTAGTATTGGCTCGGACTAGGAAATCATGCTATCATGGGCAATGTTGCAATGTTTTTGTAAAGTTGGAATTGATTGCATTTTAGAACCTCAAATTCAAGATTCCACTAATAAAATCGAATTGATTAGTAGGGAAATTTTTCATGGGTCACCTACTCCCTGTGATGCTAACAAAAGAACCACACCAAATTGCTTGGTGCAGTAAGAGATCAATATTAAAAAAACATAGAGTAAGTTTTTGCAGTACTGTTAATGTATTCAAGCGAATTGTAGCACCTGATCAAGCTTTCATAGCAATAAACAAACAAACAACAACAAACAAATTGTTACCTCAAGCATGCGCCTAGTTTCATCTTTCATCTATACACATATTTTAAGAGCCGAACCATAATCGCCACTATTGACGAATTCGAAAATCAAAGCATTCCATGATACCACATTGTGACATGGCATTTGTCAAAGACCTAGCGTGCATGTACTATGCTCCCATATTTGGCATACATATCCATCAGTGTACTTGCCACAAAAATGTCCAACCCATAGCCATTTGCGCCAAGTTGAGAGTGCACAACCTTGCCCTTTCCCATGTATATTATATTTTCACAACCTCCCTTTCAACCCCTTCCTTGGCTGCATAGCACGCACATGCCTTCAGTGCAGCAATATAAATCATGAATATTGGTGTGAAACCTTCATCTTGCATCTATGCAAAAAAATGAAGAGCAAGTTTACCTTCCCAACACCGTTTATCCAAATATCATGGTACTCCATGACACTACCACGGCGGGGCATCTTGTCAAAGACTTGGTGAACATGAACCATGGCCCCACAATTGGCATACATATCAACCGATGTATTTGCAACAAAATTATCCAGCTTGTGCCCTGCCTTTGAAAGTTTCGCATAAATTTCGATGCCTTTATCTAATCATTCCACCTTCACAAGTTTCCGTTTAATATGCTGACCCTCTTCTTTTGTGGCACAAACATCACATGCCTTTAGTGCAGCAACATAATTTTGCACATCAGGGGTGAACCCTTCATATTGCATCCATGAAAATAAATCTAAAACCAACTCATTTTCACCCTCTGCATAGCCAAAATCATTGCATTCCATAGAACTACGTCATGACATTGTATTCTATCAAAGATATGACGAGCATGTATCATATTGCCACACTTTGCATATGGATCCACTAAGATAGACGCAATAAAAATGTCTAACTATTTCATAAATGCGCCATAGCCAGGTCCGGCGAAGCTGTAGTGTCTTCAAATTCACCACATCCAAGTGAGGCAGAAGCCTTAAACCTTAATCCCCATCAAATCAGACGTTTTTAAGTCTAGTAGAAGCTTCAATCCACCATGGTAGAGTAAATCCCCCCTAAAACCCCCTTTGGTTTGGGTGCATATTCACACGGGGGGTGACTACGGGCAACGAGAGCTGTTGGATGGGC
>JAANSK020133012.1:0-15459 GCA_011763485.2 Isoetes engelmannii
CTCCGTGCCCTTCCCTTGGATGCTCGGCCCTCCCGAGTAGTCCGGGGTATCCGGAGGGCCCGACTCAATGGTGTCAGCCATTGAGAAGGGGAATTTTCCTGACGGTATACGATGGGAGCATCGTATGGTGCCAGGGAGCGTCACAACGATCAGACGTATTCACAATGCTGTGTGGACCCCACAACTAGTACCGTCCTCCTGTTGTGGCACCTCTATGGTGCGGATATAAAGAGGTGCAAGTGCATCTCTGGCATCTATAGGTGCCCCTCTGATAAGCATATATGCCTACTTATACAATGTGGAGCATGTACCTATTCATCTCGTCAAGATTCGGGCCTCTACGCACCCCGAGTGAGTCAAAGCACAACCACGACGAGGTGAAATCCCCCTCGATCCCGAGTGAGTGTCTGATGTCCACGTCTCGAACGAAGACCTACAACCATCAATGCATACTTTAACAATCAATGCGTCAGAGTTGGAAAGTATGTATGGAACTGAACTAGAAGTTAGTACTTACTTATAAACGACTGGCCAGAAAACAACTCGTATGCTCCTCCACTCAACAAGAGGGCCATAGTTATCACGAAATGCCTGACCCAGATGAGTGACAATATCTTTATCAGTGTCAGCGGATGCAAGCGTACCAAAAGCACGAATGTAATAAGCGGGGTCCACAAACAGAACTCGGTTGCGATCATCGTTGGATAGCATATGCCTAATAATCCTACAAATATGCAAAGCTATACATTAAATAAAAAGCATAAGAGACATAAACTCATACTCACATGATATACAAACGCAAGTTCCAATCTCCCCACTGCCCATCCCATGTTTGGTCTAACAAACTTTTCGTCAACTGGATCGAGGAGTGTGGACGCAAGGGTGAGGCAATGAGTGCCTCGCCCCTCCCCTGCTGCCCCCTCACCACTACATAGTACAAATATCCATGGGGCTCTCACTCAAAACCAATAGCAATCTCCTGTGCAACTCGCCAAAACCAACACTAGGGTCTAAAAGGAGCATCAACCATCAACCATGCGGGTGCACGTGCTTCTCGTCCTCTCTCAGAATCCCATGCACGCAAGGGTACAAAAACCTGACTAAAAAAGAAAGCCCCACGTTGTGGACATGGGATGCATCCGTACCCTCCAACTCTATCGAACACCCATCCATCTGCTGACAACTCTGCCTAATCACGATGCAAAGGTGGAAATGGAGTCACTAAACCGTGCGTCCTGTCTCGCCTCTCTAATGCATCAGGACTACTGGGGTGCCTGAGTGATATCCTAGGCGTACCCCTCCCCACACCAATGCCCCTGCCTCCATGCCTCAAAAAATCTCCAATATCCGTGGATGGGCCTCGGCTGCTGTAGCAATTCTTCGCTGTGTCTCGTGGAACCTAGTCTGAAGTCCCTCAAGCATAGCACTAGTACGGGATGTGTCGCGTCATGCTGAGGTGCAAACAACCCAAAAGATGTGAGTGGCCGATGTGCAGGAGGGTGCCTAGGTGTGACGGGAGTAGGCATCAATGAGGAAATACAAGGTGTCTGGGAGTCTAGAGAAGCCAACTGGGAGTTTAGAGAGGCCATCCTCACAGTTGAAATAGTGTCACTAAAAACTAAGCTACCATGGGGCACAAACTCACGAACTACAGGTTTACCAGACACACCTAAACCAAGTGTGGTGCGTGAAGGCGGTAAAGAGAATGAGGTCTCCTACAAGTCTATAAGTGACGGAGTCATGGGAGGGAGAAATGGCATCAACAAAAAACTAAAAGTGCCACAAGCGGTGTCTGGAGGTGCAGGAAGATTAAGGCCAAAGGAGGTAGAAGTAGATACCAACTCTGCTGTGCCCCCAAGCATATCCGCAGCACTACTGCATGCTACCAAGCCTGCTACTAGGGAGTCCAAAACTACACGGTCCTCCGGAGATATCTGATCCTCGGCAACATGGTCCTCAGCAACATGCTCATGGCCATGCCTATCTGCAAGTGGATGTTCACACTGAATAATAGAAGCAACAAATGATTTTTATTTGTGAGCAATAACTAAACGAGCACGTAATATCGGTAAAATTAGCGATGACAATATCCAGCACAAAATAGAAAAAGAGTTTAAAGTATATATTGAAAACGTTACAAATTGGAGTGACATCTCCATGTGTTTCTCAATGGCTATAAAACACAGCCACAAACATAAACCGAGATTTTCAACGAGCAACTAGTTTAGGAAACTCTTCCAACTAGTGCTTTCTAGGAAGTAAGAGCAGTAAATACTTTTATCCCTACCAATGCACCAGCGGTAGGAATTATAATTATTCAAGAGATTCTATGAAATAGAATAAGCTAAGTCTGTACACGGAGAAATGCAAGACATTCAAATCCATATATTTCGGAATATTGAATAAAACCTTAGTCCTCCTCCATGTTTCAAGCAACAAGTTGTTATTATCGAGACTTTTAGCTCCAGATCATGTACTTTCATTTGATGATCTGTGATTTAGACAATTAAACAAAACAAATTAGAACACTCAATGGGGAAAAAGTCCAAACATGATGCTACTAAGGAAATTAGACTAATAACTTTATTTACAGCATTGGTCAAATTCGTGCACTTAAACTTGATTTACAGCAGATGATACAACACAGCAGATGAAACTTGTAACCGCAAATAAAACCCTACTGCGCAGATAATGTAACCGCTGCCAACAGGTCAAAAGCTTTTCTAGCTAGATGGGTACTTCTACCTAAATCCGGCACAAAGAACCAGGATAAGAAATTTCCGACGCTGGCACATACAGAGGACAGAAAATAGGCACCCACAAAAGCAAAAGGCTCAAGGAATCAGATTTTCGCTGTTGGGTGGAAGATTTCACACAGCAAAAAGGAAAGCAGAATGAACAGAGATGAAGATGTTCGATTCACTATGTTCTTGGTCTCGGATGGCAGTGGAGAAATACTTACTAGTTTTGGTGCATTGAACACGATCTGAAAGCCCCAATCCGGCTGGAATCAGGTTCTGGAAGCCCCAATCATGTTCTATTGCATCCGCTGCACAGATCCCATATTGCCTGATACACGAATTTAATGCCTCCCCTATTCGAATTTGAAGGTTGAATCCGATCTGAAGAACAAATTCGGCCTCAAATCTGGAGAAAAAGGAGCGCCCAATTTAAATTTGATACTCATAAACAGGATTAACGATGAAACAGGCAACGTTGTACCAGCGAAGAGTGGAATCCCCTGTTGCATGAACAAATTTGATATGTGCCTCATACACGAATTTGACGAATCCCCTATTGCATCCGCTGGGCGCTGATCTTCGATCCTGTTCTCGACAATGCAAATCTGATGATGTTCTTCGCATGCACCCACCATTGTTCAATGCTATTTAAAGCATTCTCCTGCGAAATTTAATATTCACAACCCAAATTAATGGGCTCGAAAGCCTAGATTAGCAATCTTCAATGGAAACCTAGAGTAGTTTCGCTAACCACTCTAGGTTTCCACGGAACTAACCCTCTCTAGGTTTCCATCTAGGTTTCCAGTCTTGATTTTCCAATCCAGATCGGGCGCAGATAATTAACCGAATTTGGCGTGTGGATGGTCAGGGTCAAACCATCCGCAAGGGATTCCTTGCTCCCACAGTCGCTCCCGTATCCTCCGAGTTCCCGGTCTCATGCCCAGCTTCATTGCCAGGCACCAATTGCTCCTATAGATTTGCCCAGCTCTATTTTCGGGCCACAACAACCTCTCAGAATTGAGCTCAACATTTCTCTGGACTTTCATGCCCAATGTTTCCCTCCCATACTGCGGGGCCATCTATATGCTATTCATTCTGCGAGAGGGAGCGGGATCACATCTCTGACTATCTATGTTTAGCGATGGACACAGTTACTGCAATTGCTAAAAGACTTTGTGCCAGATTCAGTGTGCTAGGGTGTAGAGAGTGCTAATGCTTCAGTATAGACGTCAGAGCCAGATTTGTCGTCTGATTCCATCGCCACATAGACCGATGACTTGTTAGCGTGGTGGGACACAACCCACCTCCACCGCTACACAAACTAAAGACTTGATGGATACGGATACACGAGCAACGCCCACCAAGCCTTCTGAGCCAGAAGGCGAGCAGCACTCACCTAGCTTGAACCAGGCAGATGGCATCATATCAGCCAGTCGGGTTGGAGAAGCACGACCCGATCGCCCTTGTCACCTTCTAGTTCAGTTTCTGCTATCATCTGAAGGGAACCACCTTCTCCATGCAAGAAGATCTCACTCCAACCCAGCTTCGCAGACACAAAGAACTATATCGGGTCCGCGAAGCTCGCTTGCAACGTAAGTGAGCAGTGTATCGAGGAGGACGTGCTATTATTCGGGATCAGTGGCCTCCTGATCCCTGGACAGTCTGGGTATAGTCCCGTTCTTCTTCATTCATCTTTGTTGATAATTTTCAGTTCTGTTGTTATGGTTTTATGATGGGGCTTCGGTCCTCAGTTCAAGAATGTGGTTTACGCCCCAGTTGCAATATACTCCATCCCATAAGCTCGAAAAGCTTCCCGTGGACGTTAAAATTTTTATTTTATTTTATCTTATCTTATCTTATCTTATCAGTTGAATTAGAACAGGGCCCATTATCAACTTTGACTTCATATAGGATTATGAATGGATCCCAATGTTGTGGCCAAAGCCTATAGATCTTCAAAAAATAGTGTGGGCCGCTATAAGCTTACTACCTTTAACTGCTTCGTGTATTGGACCATCTATTTTGCTAGTTTCTAGTTTTTTTTTCCCTTTATTTTTAGGCTGATTGCCACGTCTCCTCAGACAATGGGACTTTACTTTTACAAACTTTTGAAAATATTAAGGGCTTTGTGGAATTCAATGAAGAATAAGGCGTTTTGTTAAATTTCTCATGAAGCTTTCTTCCATATCGTGCAATGTATGATGTCGACAAAATTGAAGGGCAATTTGCGACTCTATCCCTTGATCGTGAAGTGGGTGCTTTGTGGAGTGCTAGTTTTAGGTCTTCTCTGCAGCAGATCGAATTTCAAAAAGAGATCTGAGCAATTTTCGCATTCAACCATGAGTACGCTGAAATTTTCTTTTCTTAAAAACTACAATGTGCAATACAAAAGTAGTCTTTAATTCCTTTCTTGTTGACCCTTGCATGATAGCGATATTACATGTCTGAAGCATGTAATTTCTCATTGTGACCAATTTATATGGCAAAGCAGATAGCAATCGTTCTGCACTTTACCAGCAAATGGCTGCTGAAATTGAAAAATCTGGACTGCAATTTCTTAATACTGGAAAAACTTCACAATCTTTGAAGGTAATTCCATTATTCTTATATGAATTTGAGCACAGTAATTTACATTAGTAGGTGGAGTATTCCGCCCATACATTTTGATAAAAGTTTTCAATTATCTTTTCTGGAAATGGCAGCTGGCAGAACTTTTTTCTCTGGATAATGGCTTTATCCATCCAGTTTTGAAGGTATGTCCTTTTCTATGAACTTTACTGATATTAGAGTGGGATTGAAGGATGCGCAGTTCAGCTTATGCAGCATACCAGAGAGTATACCTCCACATTAGTATTTGACCAAATAAACTTCACACTTGTCCAGATTTTGCTACTTGACCAATTCGTGGTGTTAGTTTCATTGTTGCTTCATGCCCAAGGTCCATTCTTAGCTGTAAAGCTAGACATGTTTGATTTTATTCCTTAATCATTCTAAACAATAAAGATGTAATTCACAGTTTCCATTGTGATTGTATTTCTGATTATGGTTTGGATTCTGGTTATGAATGGCCGTGCAGATCATTTCATAATAGTTCTCACAATAGTGTTTTTGTAAATTTCAGCCAGCAGAACCTCCTGTACGGGCCACAGTGCTATATCTTGACTACCAATTTGCGAGGAAAATAGAGTGAGTGTTTTGGTAATAAGCTTAGTCTCATTTATGATAATCATTGCAAGGCATCAGCAGAGTACAAAAGGAAGACAAGAAAACTGAGGGCATTTTTGTGTCCCAATTATTGGAAGACTACTAAGCAGCATGCAAAGAATATTTCTGTTGATACGTCGTGATAGATGGCTATTATGGGTTTTACCCGATATGTGCAATTCCAAACCTTCTGTGCAGTTGTTTCTATATTGTTTTTGAGTTTGCATTATTGTTTGCAATATTATCTTCGAAGTTAGTCAGCTTTCAACATATAGCACCATCCTAGATTGATAAATTGGCAGAGTCTGCCAATTTATCAATCGAGGAGGGTGTCATTGCCATCTATGTCCAAAAGCGCCTCTCAGTTTCCATACTCATAAAAGGTTATTTTTTAAATTTATCGGAGAACAAGAGAGAACTGACAAGGGAGCTTTTCATCATGCCATCAATGTCCAAAAGCCCCTCCTAGCAAAGTACATAAGAGAGGAAAGTTTTATATGATGTTCATATGCATAAAAGATCAGCTTTCAAGTTTAACGCATCAGGGTTGTTATTCTAGGAGGCATATAAATTGTCTTTGAAGAAAAGCTATTTTCTGAAACTTTTAAAAGTATTGTTAGTAAAAACCAATTCTGGTACAGGAAAATTGTGAAAAGAGTATTATCTGCACGCTTCCCCCATGGTGAGTCGTATATTTTTGTAAAGCACCCTCATTTCCAATTTAACATGTTTCTCTATTTTTTCAGAAATCTGGTACCAGGATCCAAAGCTCTATCATTTCAGCATGTTTCATGCTTCACACCATCTGGAACCTGTTGCAGTTAACTCAATTGAGGTCTGTGTTCGTGATAGATGCCATTCCTCACAATGCTTAGTTATAGTACATTCTCCACCATTTTAAGTCAAATCTCCCATGACATTTTTTTTTTAGGTGGAAAACGAAATAAAATCTGTGCAATGGGTGGCAAAACAGTGTTGTCCTCTAAAGATTAAGATTGAAAGGGTAGTGCTAACATCCTCAGGAGTTCTGATTGGCTGCTGGCAGGTAACTTCAGCAGTAGAATATTATAAACTATTTTGATGATCATTTTACTTTGATCTAGAATAATGGTGTCAGAACGTTGAGTTGGAATTTTTTCTACGATATCAGGAGCCATGACTGGTCAAGTAGAAATGCTTACTTGGTTGGAATGGTTATGTTGTTTCTACTATGCCTAACCGATGCTAAAAGGGATCCATTATGTTCAAATATCTGGGATCTGTATGAGCTCGTGAATTTTAATAAACTTTTGTGGTGGCTTACAAGGCCATTGCAAGAATTTTGTGCTCAGGTCCCCATGACCTGGACCAATCACCATAGAGACCAAAGATTTGTCTTTCTGACAAAGTTGTTAGGAAAATGCTTTAGTATTTTGGAGTTGAATTCTCATACATGTATTGACTTTCATGAATTATGTAGCAGATGACTGATGGTACTGATCCTTTTACTATTCGTGGATTGCTTCAAAGCCAATTGCCTCGAGCACCATCAAAGCAGCTTGTATGTCTTAATTGACTGCACTTGGCAATTTCAGTTGTTTTTCACATTCTAATCCACGTCTCCACCATGCAGTACAACTCCATTATATTGCATTCGACATTCGCAAGGATCTTGGGGTTTGCTGTAAATTCTGCTGCATTATTATCCATTGCTTTTCCAAATCATTTGCCTATTTCTGCTGAATGTTTTTGCTCTTACATGTCTAAAAACAGATTCAGAGTACGGGCGCCAATTTCTCTTTGTTTTCCGAACTTGTTGAAAAATTGAATGGAGAACTTTCTGGATTTGAGGTATTACATCAGTTGACATATGGAACTTGAATCATTCTTTGACAACAATGTTTTTATTTATAACCAGGCTGTTGTACGAGAACTTTGGTATGTTCAAGAGCTGGATATATTAGCCTTGGCATTGAATGGGCGGACAAAAATTCATCGGTTCGCATTAACTTGCCCTGGAGATGTTGGCAACTGAGCCAAAAATTTATGTGGGTTACCTACGACCTGCATGGTGCAAAAAATAGTGATATAATCCTTAACAAGATGGATAGGCCAAGTGCCTCCTCCAATACAAAAATTCAGTGATATGGCTTCTAAGCTCATTTCCATTCTCGGATGTAATAGAAAGCAACATTGTTCTTCAGCAAAATGTCCTCTCTCTGTATATCTCTATCTGGTAGTTCTATTGATGAACTAGAAAGGGATGATGGATTGTGGACTTATGCTGCTGATATTTTTATCGAGAACTATAAATGTAAAGCATCTGGACCTGTTGGGGTCAGATTTGGCTAAACGGAAGTGATAACATTTGCTACTATTAAATGGATGATTGTACATTTATCATGAAGGTGAGGAAGTGGAACTTCTTAGCAGGTGGTTAAAGGAAAACTTCAAGCCGTTGAACAACAGAGGGAGGCAGAGGTTACCTTGGGCACATCGTAAAAGATTTAAAACACCAGAGGGATTACCTAGAAAGTTTGCAAATGATTGAATCATATGATTTGGTTACTTAAAAGGTTTGAGAGCCTGCCTTATATCTTTTGTGCATGGGTACAATTCAATGCTACACCACTGATGTGATATTCGGTTGCTTAATGTTTTAGAATATTATTTATAATTCATCTATATTCTAGGGAATTATCCTTTATGGGAAAGGGAGTTTTAAATAACCAAAGTCGACAAGGCAGGTCCCAGTATGTATAAGAGGAATCTTGGCTAGGCTTATCCTGAGCAGCGACAAAGACGATGAATTGTTAGTCTAGTCTGCACTTTCTAAATTCTGACACTTATCTGAACTATGATCTGCAGTCATCTTTGATTTTCTCTGTGCTGGTTACAGATTTCGAGACAGACCAACATGCTGATTGATCACCCGAGACTAGTGAATGTGTCTATATGCAGGCCAGATGTTTTAGGATATCTTAAAACCAATGGCCAGAATCAAAGATCTGTTAATTTCAGAAGGAGATCTTTTACTACCAACTACAAAATGTTGAAATGATCATCATAAATTGAGCTTCTTTCTTACATAAAAAGTACTATTTATCTATCTGATGCATCACCCAAGTCTTAAAGGACTAAAATAGAAGGCTTCCATTCCTTATAAACACCCTACCCAACAGGGTCTCCTTGATGAATTTCATGCCATTACATTCACCACAATAGTCTTATCAGTGAACCACCTGACAGCAAGATCATTTCAAAAGGAGTATATTGTTACCTGACCGCATGAAACCTTCCCCAAGCGCTTGGAAATTGCTCAGGTACATTACATTAATTAAATTGAGAAAACAAACAGCTGTAAGTCTCCACACAAATCAATAGCATTCAAGTTGGGTCACAGCTAACCAGATAATGAAGCTACGCCCTTGCAGCAGGCCTATACACCAGGCCTGTAGAGTCCTATACCTGTTCCACTGCCAACGTGTTTGAATGTTTTGGCCTCCAGATCATCATCATGACTGGCAAAGCTTTATCCACTATAACAAACTTCTCTGCACACTTTTTGCATAGAACATGACCACAGCTGTCAATTGTAACAATAGTTGAAGCTTTATAAGAGTTACTGAACACGAAGGACACATATATTCCAATTTATCTGTTTCGAATCCTGGCGTCCTTCTGTGAATAAAACTGGAACAAATCTTTTAATCTTAGCTTTTCGTTACCTTCTGGACACAGTGTATCAGTACTGGGTGCCTGCACTCTTTCTTGAGCTTCTGGTGTAGCTGACGGAAGCCAAAATGCCTTCATTCATTGTCCTAAGTGCCTCTTCCTCATAGATACGATGTGACCTTTACACTCGCTGCTCCTTGAAAGCTATATTTTCTATCAAGATTGTGATTGCTATCATGGTGAGGTCCAACGCTATTATGCATGTTATAGACTTTATGCACGGTTGTGGAGGCAAGTGTTTAGTCTTACTGGCGTGTGGTTAACAATAACATGATTTTGGAAGGAGAGAATTGCTGCCTTGAAGATTTTCGTGCCGCTGCCTTGAGGATACTTATGAAAGACCAGCAATCTGGTGTTGTAGCAGACATTTCACAGGACTTTTGAAGAACCTACTCGACTGTGTTTTCCTTATTGTGGAAGTGGTTACCTGAATTGAACTGTAAGGATGGGGAAAGTTGACACAAAAATGTATGACTAAACGTTTTTAACAAGTTTAAATCGATATGCATGTTTTGAAATCAAGTTTCGGTGGAGGAGGAATGCATTACAAATAATCACAAGCACTACTCTATCCCTAAGTTTGTAGATTAGCCATAGAGCGACTGAGGTGATTATGTTGAGATAGTCTTCGGCATAACTTGATCGCCAACTGACCATAAGTTCAGCCCTGTCAATGATTCACAATTCTGCATTCCCGTTTGTTGAGTATAAAGGTAAAGATGTGTTCTTACAGAAGAGCAACATTGGTATCCAATGCTAGCCAATGACTTGCAGCAAATATATTGTTATTCTCTAAGGCTAGGAAGATTTAGTCAACCACCACTAATATGTACCGCTTATCTGTATTGCCTACATATCCTTTGGTGTTTGCATGTCTTGAAAGCTTTGGCTAACAGATCAGAGGACCTTGGATGTTGCAAGGTGCATATATAAAGAATCCCTCAAGGTGGTAATCCAATCACATGCTACCGCAGTAAACCAAGTTTAAAATAGTATGGATTGCTCACTCCACAATCAGTTCCACATAAGAAAATAAAGGTTGGAGAAAGGGAATATTTAACAAAAATGAAAATCGAATTTCAAAACATTTCGTAAGCCACTAAACAACAAAATAGAGAACCAAGAATATGATAGCACAAAAACTGGAGACTACTCAATTTGAAAAGTTAGCAGTTACATTCCTTTAGATGTTTTCCTACTTACAAGCAAGAGATCATAGAGCAGATAGAAACATCATGATACATGATGGAATCAGTTCATTGAGATGCAGTTTATACAGTTACCCAATATTCAGATTATTGAAACATTGCAAAGAACACGGAACACTAATAAAATACAGTGTCTAATGCCCAACTTCTCAGTAGTAGATAAATAGGACTCGATCAAAGATCTATGGCATAAATGCTTACTGCTAAACAAGGTAAGATTTGAAACTATTTGCCTATCAAACCTTCAAAAGAGACATAACATATCTCTTCCTTTAAATCTACGTCAAACTTGGATTTTACTTCCTCTTTCACAAGACAGATTAAAGCAAGCATATCAGCTGCTTTACATTTTCCCATATTTAACATGAAATTTGCATGGAGTTCAGATACCTTTGCTTCTCCAATGGAAAAACCTTTC
This sequence comes from Isoetes engelmannii, assembly GCA_011763485.2. NCBI lineage: Eukaryota > Viridiplantae > Streptophyta > Lycopodiopsida > Isoetales > Isoetaceae > Isoetes > Isoetes engelmannii. Next base: position 11,286 of record JAANSK020133012.1, read on the forward strand.
AAACCTGCCTTTTCTATAAGTGCTCCAGCTGAACATCCTTCTGCAGGATTTCGAAAAACGCAACCAGCAGTGTATTGTGCCACTGGTTGTGTCATTCTTCTCCTATATGTTCAGCAATACAAATTCCTTATCAAAATGTGTCTGCATAGAATCAATTAAAATACGGTGCAAAACCTTTTTAAGTATGAATTCTGCCTGTCTCTTGCAGTAGGACACTTAACAAGCTCAAATGTTGCAGAGATGATAGCTCCAAACTCTTCCATTACTTGAAATGGTGATTTTCTATATCCATAGTATGTGTCTTCAGTCTTGTGGCATGTCCTCTTCTCTCCAGAGTCTGTCAGAATGTCCACGCTCTTCAGCACATCAGCCATTTCCTTAAAACATGCTTGCTTAACTTAGTATCCTCAACATAACATTAAGTAAAACCAAATATTAAAGGAAGAGAAAAGAAAAATCTTTTTTGGCTATTTAATCTACCTGGCCATTAGCACCTGCATTCATAAAGACTGCACCTCCTACGGTGCCAGGTATGCCTCCTGCAAATTCAAGTCCAGAAAACCCTTCCTTGCAGCAACGTATTCCCAACATATTGAATGGGTGGCCACTACCAACATGATACAAGCCATTGCCATTGCTCTCCACAAAATCAATATGATTTAGTATTACGCAGCCATCAAATCCCCGGTCATCAAAAAGGCAGTTGGATCCCTTTCCCACAATGAAGAAACGTATACTATGCTTATGGCAATATCTGGGAGTAACACACATCTAAATATTATTCAACAACTTTTGATACTACACAAATTCAAAATGTAAAGAAACTTGATGAGTTGTTGCATCATTTGCACCATTTATTTTAAATCTTATGCCTGGCCCTGAGCTGCATTTCAGTAAAGAAATTAAATAAACCAATCTATCACTGTTCTGAAGATGTAGTGACCAAGCAATCAGTTACTAAAAATACAATAAGAATAAACTTAGGGATTTTCTGCCACTATGATTAACTGAAACAGGTTACCTCAAAGAAGCTGCCATCTCATATTCGTTATGAACTTCACAGAAGTACTTTGCCGGACCTCCAATGCCCCATGTACTCACTTCACTCAGCAACTTCTCTTTTATAAAATTCGGCCTTCCTTCAAAGTCATCCGATCTTTGTTGATACGAGATCTGCTTTTTGTACCTGGGGGTGCTTGCATAATATGAGCGCAGAAATTCCTTTGTGGCAATGTCTTTCAAGCAGAAGCGTTCAAATAATTTATTTTCTTCCACTGGGCGTGTGTTGAGGGAACCGAGGAAGAGTGTTTTAGCAGCAAGGGCATTTGCCATATCAGGGCCACAGGGGTCTAGGATACGGGCATTGCAAAATCTGTGAAGTTCTAGTAGAACAGGAAATTTGCCATTTCATCAAATGTTCTAAAATTTAACAAGGTTGTCGCTACGTTCCACACTTCTAGAACTTCTACAAGCGCCTTAAATGTATGCCGTCGTGTTTGAGCCAAAAAGAAAATACACGGTGCTTTTTTTCGACCAATTTTTTTTTGTCTTGACATGTTTGAGCCATATAGGGGAAAAAAAACACGATGTGTTTTCGTGGACTGGTGGATTTTCCTGGATTTATTTAAGGCTAGCTCAAACACGACGGCGTGATACATTTAAGGCGCTCGTTGCCCCTCCATGATCTTATATTCTTGAAGCATTCGATGCTCCTCTTCAATTACTAAAGCAACAAAACGGAGTTTTCTAAAATGGTTTATTCTATGATTTTCCTAGTATCAATATAGTGCTACACATGTATTTCCCTTGAAAACCCTTCAGGGTAAGGTTATTAATCCGAGTAGTAATGATCATACCAACTCAATTGTATAAGTCCCATAGCCAACCATTCTTAGTTGAACATAAAAACATATTCAGCTCTATTCTATCAACATGAGATATTATAGTTGTCGATGCACAATGCATCATATTTTATTACATTCTTTCTGTATTTGAAGGGATCACAAGCTCTAGTGACCAAATTCTTCAATCTTAAAAGCAGTCTGTGTGTTCATTCTTATATCATTGTTTGATATAATACCGTATTTTTAGAGCTGGCAAGTATATAATTAAAAATTAAGAAAAGAATGGTATGAGAATGGAAATACCCTAAATACTAAATATATATTATGCCTCAAGTGCTAGAGTGGCCATGTAGAAGTGAAATGTTAAGGGTCTCCAATTCATGTCATAAATGTGTTCTTCTTTTCAATTACTTCTAGCTAAGAAACTATTGTTATCATATAGGTATGTGAACTTTATGGTCTTGAGTGAGTGTAATACGGGGCAGTCTACCTTGTATAGGCATGAAACCTTAGATCATTAATAAAGAACATCTTCAGCAAATTATTACAATGCAAAAATTTTTGCTCTCTGTTATATCTTTCCATACAAAATTGTTCATTACTTCTTGTAGGGAATATGGTGATGGTTATGAAGCATTTCCCAATCAATTCTTTGACTTCTAAAAAATAGAGAGTAGTTACCGTTACCTGCTCGATAAAAAACATTTCAATATGGAAATAATTCTTGGAGGGAATATGGTGATGATTATCCAGCATTTCACAGTTAACTCTATGACTTCTAAAAGACAGGGAGTTGGCCCATTACATGATCTAAAAAAGATAGAGGGCAGTTACCATCACATGATCTATAAAATTGTGAATATGCTAGAACTAAATTTATGTTGCTAGATTAAATGATTGGGATGGTGGTTTTAGATGCAGTTAACATTTCAAATTTGAGTGTAAGAATTACCTTTTATTGCATAGTTGAATCAACTGAATATTGCATCTCACTTGCAATGTATTGGATCCAAGATAAACTATATCTTAAGGCTTAATCATCCTTCGAGAATGGGTATAAAAAGTGTTTCAAAATCATATTATTTACAAACAGAAACCTCGTTGGGTCTATAAATCAAGATTGTAGTTGTAGTTCTTTACAGGTAATATTGGGGGACATTCCTTTCCAGAATGTGAGACATATGCTTTTGATGCCTTTTTCCTGTTTGAGAACTCCAGACAATCTATCTGACATTCCAGTATGTGTTATCTCACGTTTTGCGCTCTCGGAGAAGATATGCCCTAGAGGGACAAAAGAGACCTTGCAGCAAATACTAGAAGAGTGTGAAAGGAGAAATAATGGAAATGGGTCACCACATAAATAGATCGATGGTACAGGCCCAGAGCATGTGCCATAACAAGGAATAGCCCGACAAACTAGGTTTCTTTCCATCACATCCGCTACTTTATGTACTAGGTAATTGATAGGCAGGGGGTTGTATGCCCTGTAAACCACTCGGTGAGCGTAATGCATAGTTGGGGTGCAATTACGTTGAATAGAGTAGCTTGCAACTAACATATTATATAAAATATCATTCTACTGTTATAATTTACGTGTAATTATGGAGTAAATGCACCCAACCATTCATTAGGTGACTGCTTAAATAGTCACCCATTTATAAATTCAAATTAAGTATTTGTTATCTACTTGGTGTTTGAAGCAGTGGTCACACCATGGACAATCACGTGACTCTTTGGGTCGATTGACAATAAAACTCACCTACTTACTTACTCACCCACAAAACTGGTTTCCACACGTAAGGGAAATGTCTGAAGACCGATGTGTCACCCACATCAAAATGTCTGAAGCAGAGTGGTAATGGAGGTCGTGATGCTTCTGTTGGAGTTACTGATTGGGCAAGAAAAAAATTTGACTCGTGGAGGAAGTTTATTGGCATGGATACTAGTGTTGCCATTGAGGATCTTTCAAATGGAATTGAACAATATGCTCGTCAGGTTTATGCTTCAGGTGAAGAAACGAAACGGAGAGTTGTACCCTGCGGGCAGGTAATAAAATTGTTTCTAGGTTTGAAATTTCTGAAATTGTTTCTAGGTTTGAAATTGGTAATTTCATAAATATTTCTAGGCCTGGAATTTCTAGGTCTGAAATTGTTTCCAAGTCTGAAATTAGTAATTTCTTAAATGCTCTAGGTCTGAAATTGTTTACTAGGTCTAATAATTAGGTTTGTAATTGTATTTGGGCATACGCATGCTACGGGTGTCCATTTTTGGAACCTACCAAAGTACCTACACTAGGTACTTCAGGATTGGATACTATTTCTTTGTTCTTT
>JAANSK020133123.1:0-15458 GCA_011763485.2 Isoetes engelmannii
CTCATTTGGGGGTTCCTTGTTGTGTCCCCCTCATTGTACTCCTCCATTCAGCTCTATGGAAATTCCACTTCACTTATGTGTGTCAGACCCTTTCCCTAGAATGCATCTTCTTGAAAGAAATCCTGATTGAGTTGTAAAAATGGATGCAACTAAAATATCCTTCACCTTCTCTGCACATGCCTTGGCAAATACTTCTATACTACTGATAATAAAATGATGGGATGTCAATCTGAATAGTCTGTGGATCTTTGACCTTAGGGATCAACAAAATAGCACCTGTATTCAAAATTCTGTCCAAGGCAGTAAAACGACGAAAGTCGCAAAAAACATCAAATACATCTGGCTCCAACCACTCCCAATATTCTTGAAAGAACTCAATTGGTACACCATCCAACCTTGGGCACTTTCATTTTTTAAGTTCAAAAACTGCCGAACCAAGATCATCAACAATTATAGCTGCCTCTACTGATAGGCGTTGCTCTTCAGAAATGATAGGAGAGATCCTAGACAGAACCACGTCTCACATTTTTGAATGAAAGGGCAGATGTCTCTTAGCAAAAAAATGCCTGAAAGTGATCATGCAGATGCTGCTTGAGATCTACCCGTTGTAAGAGTACTGAGCCATCTGGTAGATGCAATGAAGAGTCATGGCCGATGTCATATGACGCCGCTTAGCTACCCGAAAGAAGAAACATGTACAATGGTCTCCATCAAGGGACCACTACAAACCTGCTTTAGTCTGTGCCTGTTGGATCTGTTCCTCTCCCAAAGAAAAAGCCTTAGCAAATTAACCGAGAAGTCTGTGATGGAGGTGTTGCATGACACTATAGTTCGATTTGCAAGAAATTGAGAGTAAAGAAGATAAGATTCAATCACAATGAATTCCGAGATGAAGACGACGAGCTTGGGGTGGGAGGGAGACTTTTCCATGCCCTGCATTGAAAGCGTTGATTGAAGTTCCTTATCTACACGAAAAAACAGGGGAGAGGAAATTACGCCAGGTTACAGGCGTTTTTAAAACATGTAATTGGCCTGTGCCGACGTGGCTAGGCCTGTGCCTACGTGGCAAGGCCATAATTTCCTCTCCCCTATTTTTTCGTGGGCTAATGTTAAGGGGCAGGCCAGTTCGCGAGGCTCGCCAAGCCCTTACCCCACGAAATGGCCTGCCCCTTAACATTAGCCCTATCTATTGGTTTTGACGAATACTCTATTCTATTAAACCATAGGGCTTGAAGTTTACAACGATCTAACCGTTGCCAACCGTTAGATCTAGATGAGGTTAAAACCCATAACTTTGAGAATCTTAGAATATTCCAAAGATTATCACGATAACCATTGAGGATTATCATGATAATCTTCAGAATATTCCTTTATATTCTATATTTTTATTGTTCAATCAATGGCAGCATTTTAACAGTTAAAGAGAACTAAATCCAAAAATACAGTCCAACCATTTTTTCAGTGTGGCAGTGAACTGGTCTGCACATTCTATACAACGCAAAACAGCATCCAAAAATACAGTTCCAGCCATTTTTTTTCAGTTTGGCTGTGAACTGGTCTATACATTCTATACAACGCAGATCTGCTGCTGTTTTTCTAACAGTATGAAACCCATCCACAAATTTATCCCCAGATACTAGAAACCCTACTATGTAAGAAAAATATGAAATGAAAACACAAAAATCTCTAGAAACATTCACTACTAATCTACAAAACAATAAACTTTCCAAAAAACTTTCTTTATACAACATTCTTTATACAGAAACACGAATCCTAGAAACATGAATCCTAAGTACAGACATCCTTGCATATTTCTAATCTTCCGTAGAACTCAACCAAGCCTCTCCTTGATGATAAAGATTGCATAAAGCCAAGCAAGGAAACGCTGGAAGATCTTAGAATCCTTACAAAAACGGCAAAGATTGCATAAAAACGGCAAAGATTGCATAAAGCCAAGCAAAAAAACGTTCGAAGATCTTAGAATCCTTACAAAAACAGCTTAGAATCCTTGTAGAAATGACTTAGAATCCTTACAGAAATGCTGGTTTAGAAACGCTGGAAGATCTCAATCCTTACAGAAGAAATGCTGAAAAAAATGCTGCTGGAAGAAACGCTGGAAGATCTGAATCGTTACAGAAGCTGGAAGATCTATATCCTTACAAAAGAAAGGCTGGAAAAAACGACTTAGAATACCTATGCTGGAAAAAACGCTGCCGTTCATAAATGCTGCTGGAAGAAATGACTTCGAATACCTATGCTGGAAGAAACGATGCCATTCAGAATCGCTGCTGGAAAGAAGTACTTAGAATCCCTATGCTGGAAGAAACGCTGGTGCCAGAGAAGCTTAAGAATAGAGTCGAGCCCTATAGTTTAACAAAAAAGTCGCTGCAGAAGGAAAAGAGTCGCTGCAGATGGTTTAAGAAAAGAGTGGAGCCCTATGGTTTAAGAAAAGAGTCGCTGCAGATGGAAAAGAGTCACTGTAAAGAGTCTTTGTGCAAATGAGAAGAAAATAGAAGCAAAGAAACGCTGGCTTTTCTTACCTTCTGTTTGTTGCTTGCAGCAAAGGCGCCAGAGAAGCTTCTTGCGGCACTACAACTCCTTGCCGTTTCAACAAAGGCGGTTGCGCCATCGCCAAAGACTCTGCGCCACCGGAACCCTACGCTACAGAAAAAATGACAAAATAATGACGTACGAAAAACTCCCCGTCCATTTTTTTTCTTTTAAGAGAAGCAAACGGTTTAAGGGAGGTCAACCTCCCCTTGGCCGAGAGGGTTTTTTCCATAACCCACGAGAAGGGGAGGTTAACCTCCTCTTCTCCAACATCATGGGCTTGGCAGGCAACAGCTGCACTGCAGCATGCAGCATGTATCAGCGGATATTTCATTTCCTCAAATGTTATTCAAAAAGTCCAACGCGGTAATCTGATTATTCTGAAGTCATGAAGGAAAATTCAGACAGACCCGCATAGATGGAGCCAAGTGGCTTATCCATTTACGGCTCTGACAAAGGCAGCGCAGAGGGCGCTCTTTCTTTATTTTGACCTCCCAAATGGGATTCAGACAAAACACGGATGTGGAAATTTTTCATGTGCATCGTCCGGCCGGATGCACGAGCCGAGTAAATACTGGGCCCAATGCATAGCATAACGCCAAAAACCAATCGTCACTGCGTAAACTATGCTCCATCAAGAGTTCACGATCGAATTCAATGAGTGGTAGAACTTGTTCATGTCTATGAATAGGTCAAATCGCCAGCTTGTTCCTTCAAATACTCGTGCTTATGGCCTCATTAAGCTGGTGCCCACATCTACACATTCCTACAGAAGACTTTAGGAATAACAATCTGGCAGTTGATGCTCGATTTCTTTTTACCTTGAAACTTCGTTGGCATCTGCTCTTCTTGTTCTTATCTCGAGTCTGGCATCATGCCAGACCGCCCACATGCGAGGAAAATCAGGATCATATTTTTTTTCCATTATGTGGGTGGAGAAAAGGCTGTACCGTGGCTAAATATCACAAAGGAATGATTGTTGCACCTGCATTGGCCAAGTATTCAGGTCAGTCAATGAAGTCTGTCTTAGCGTTCCATTAAACCATTCATGATGATCGAGTTTCATCCAGTTGTTTCTATTTGATAATGGATTCACTATAATTGTAGCTCTTCTGAGAACATGCAGAAAGTCATAATGGCAGAATTATCATTTCTAATACAGACTAAGAAACAGTGCATAAGAAATTGTCTTACATGTTTTTCATAGCCTGCTCTTTTACAGAAGTATGATTGATTTAAGAGAACATTCATCTGCAGTCAAGTACGTGCTCAAAAGTTTTAAAAGGCAACCATGCAAATGTATTTGCTAAGACTTTGCTGTTTGACAATGCTCGTGCTGCCACAGAGTTTTCTTTTTGCATATTAAACATGAAGCAAGAAGTATGACTATGTGATCTGCTTTGAGGTTGTTCTGTATAGTTGCTGTGCATATAACTGGGTATCACAAGAGTTTATGAAGTTTGCTAAAGCAGTGCAAACTTGCTTATGGAGAAGGATAATAAAAATGGGCATCATAGACGCTCTTCCTCAAGTTCCAGCAGTGAATCCGATGATAATCATGTTACACAGTTAGGAAAAGAGTTGCAGAACGACTGAACAAGTAAGCTGTGAAGGTGTATTGAGTTCCAGGATTGACTCAGATAATGACAACCAGTCTAAGATAGACAATGGTCAATCTTATTGGCAAGGTAATCATTCATTCGAAGGAGACCTCATAACCACAAAAGTAGAAGATTGCTTGGAGAACATGGAACCTAGTTGTGATAATGTACTTATTCTTGGCCATGAATTGGGTATCAAGGATATAGAGTCAAGAGGACCGCAACTGGGCAAAGGTAAAATTTATCTTGCTAGTGTGTATTTCTGCTGTACGGATTTGAGATGTGCCCTTGTTCATCTTTTGTTTGTCCAGGGTTCATGTGCAATTCAATGTATGCTTCTAGCCAAAACAGTAATATCAATATTTTTTGACTAATCAGGCCATGTTTAATGAGGAGTGTAAGACTATTCCCCAGTTTAACTCATTCGGGAAAAGAAAATCACAAACGGAACTGAGAAGGATCATCATGTAATTCAAGGTCGATAAATTATTAGAGGCATTAGGCCTTGCCATAACCTTTACATAAAGCAACTCTTTGCTTGCTCTAATGCTGCTTAGGAAATATAATTTTTATGAAATGGAAGTATTGTTTATTTGGTGGTTTTAGCAATTCAGCTCATGAACATAGTTTTTGAAAGTTGCCAGAAAAGAATGCATTTCCTTGGTTTGTTCACTAACTACAAACAGAGGTGAATATTCAGGAAGCATGCAAGCCGGAGATGGAAATAGAGAATTGACCTTTATTATGAAGCAGAACATCAATCCTAGAATAAACCCTGAGACGATAGTTGAATCTGACGTCACCACAAACTTTGAAACTTTAAATAGTAACTATATAACTGCATGCACGACTACATCAGCCCATACTTCAACTTCAAATCGCATCTTGGGCCAGCAGAAAATGGAAGAAGGTACATCTAAAGCTCATGCTTCAACTTCCAAGGATGTGATGGCAGATGGGGGCCAGCAAGAAATAGAAGAAATCCCAATAGATGGATACTCAACCATCAATGAAGACATGGCCAGCACCTCCCCCAAGGAGAAAATTGAACATATGGACCAAGGGGAGTGGCAGCCCTTAAGGGAAAAAAGGGATGAGGCGGGGGAACGTGGGAGCACAACTATTGACATTGTAAGAGCGATAAAAGAGCAGACAACTCATGATCTGGTTTGTCCAAATTGTGGCTCATGCATCACTAAACGTGTCATCCTTCGTAAAAGGAAGCGAACTAGTGCCTCTAAAAAAGGAGAGTTGAAAGTCCAAAGGACAGAGCATGATGAAAAGTCAGACCACAATGGACTACCAAAAGTCATCCATGGCCAGATTGCTGAGGAGAATGAGGATGTAGAGGCATTTGGATGCTTGGCGTGTTTCACATTATTTGTTCGGCAAGGTAAGCATGCAGTTACAAGCTTGATTATTGGCTTCAATAACAAGGACTAACAAGGACGTTTTACTATGTGTTCTGCCTACTGCAGTAAGAAATGTAGGACGGAGTTATATCTCAGAACACCATTACAACTTGATTAGCACACAACAGCAGCAAGGAGTATCACATGGGCGTGTTCCATGTCTTCCATTGTTGTTACCATCTTTCACTTGGAGTGCAGGAAAAGACAGAAATAAAACAAGGTAAGCAAGTGACTTAGAGTATGTTTTCACTTCAATCTTTTATACTAAATAATCATTATCTCTTTAATGATCTATCAAAGCCATTGTTATCATGGGTATTTGTTACACTAGAGATTACCTTAATATGTAGTTGGCAATCACTGAACTGGACATCCGTAGAATGGGAATACAGTATAGAGATACTAGGAACTCAGACAAGCATTTAAGCTCATTCCAGTTCATCAGTGTTTTCTGCGTTTCTTTGAGTAGAATCACTTTTCTTATGTACAAGAGAAATTTTGTAGCCTGGAGGTGCAGGTGCAGAAGCACAAACAGTCTTTCTATATGTCCATAATCAATATGCAGAAAGATCAAATGAGTGATGTATATAAGAAATTAATTAGCAAGATAAATGGCAATGACAACAATGATAACGAGATCAAGTATCTGTTCTGGTGCTCTAAGCATAAAGACCAAATGAATGATGTATGTAAGAAACTACTTAGCAATGCGGTCACAAATCTCTTTATACTATTTCATGGAGTGCTCGTGAAGGCGAGTGCCCCGAGCATTGGTTGTGAGGAACTATGCAAACACAAACAACATTGACTTTGCAACAAATGAAATTTGTTGTTATTGTTGAACACCTCAAAGTTTGGACCAGGAGAGCTAGATAAGTCATATTTCTATAAAAGCAATGCCAATGTGCTTCTAACTTCTGCCTGATGAGATCAGTGCTTCCAAGGTCTTCTTTGGTTTTCCGGGAACAATATTATGCTGTGTTTTAAATACGGAAGATTAAAAGTATTACTAGTCAGAGTTGCAAATTTTTGTCTGCCTAATATTATGTTCTAATTGGACGCTTTTATAACGAGGAAGATCAAAGCAATGCATGCTTAGGAGAAGGTGATGGCAGTGGTGCTCAAATGAATCTTGGAAATTATAGCACCTGTTTGGCATCAATCCTGTTCCCAGATTTTAAGTGGAATCTGGAAGATAAGGCTTACGTTGAGGAAACTGGCACAGGGGTGCCAATCAGCGAAGTTGAAATTGTCATCGATCTTTCTGGGCTTCTTATTCGTGATAATCATGGTTCTCATGGTGAAACAAAAGGTATTAGAAACGATGCGAGTTCACTTCAGGAAAAAAGTTCAGGAATACCCATGAAAGAAATCAAAATGATGATTGGTCTCCCAGATGATGATTATGAATCAGGGATTTGTATACCTTACATTTTGCCAAAAATCAGTTGGCGGCAGAAGTTTCTAGAAGGTAAAAACCTAGTAGTACGAAATGTGTGAAACATCTTTTTAATAGATCCAGTTTCATGCCTGATGTTCAATCAAATATAAAAGTTGTAGCTCATCTTCTATCTCCTCTATACCACTAGAGCTTCTGCTGCATCGTTAGGTTTTAGTTTTTTCACACAGGAACATAATAGAGTAGAGTAGAATAGAATAGGATAGAATACACTTATGTCCCTTCGACCTATCGGCCCTTGGACGATTGTTGCACATGCGAGCTTCTTCCAACAAGAGGTCATTACCAGCATCTAATGCATCGTTGTTCTAGCCATCATGCGGGCTTATTTTGTCATTGTATACCCCCCCCCCCCCCCCCCCCGCCAAAACAACATTTGGCTTCTTGCGCATTCGTGGCTTTTATCAGAAATTAATTATACGGCATCTAACAGATTGTTTTGCTTGGTCCACAGTTGTTAATATGAAAAAAGATGTCGATATATCATGTCCAGAAGAGATACATGAGCAGTCGCGACTTAATTGTATACCTGCGCTGCTGCCAGAATACACATGGAGTACTAGAGAAGAAGGTAGCTCAAATGTATTAAATCTCTAGATGCCAAAGTTCCATTTTAATACTTCTATTTATATGTGTTGGCGTTTATAGAAGACAACGTTTCAGAAGAGATAAGCCGGGCTGATGAAAGACGTCTTAACTGCCTACCTATTGTATTGCCAAATTACCATTGGACCAAAAAATTAGCTCAACAAGGTAGGAAATCTTATGTTATGGTTAGGTTGATTAGTTGGTATTAAACTTTGCACTGTCGGTTAGCATTTATGCCCAAAATGTAATTTCTTTTTCCTGTATTGGATTTCATTTATTTGCGAAGATGAGTGGTCATATTTGTTAAACTTTTTTCTATTGTCAGACACAAAAGAGGAAATCACTTTAAGGGCAGTATATTACTTCTAAGTTGACGAATGGATAATTTCTATATCAAAATATTTACAGTTGAAACAACGGAAAAAGCAGGTACATCAGCGAGTCAAGTAGAGATAGTTGATGGATCAAAGCTTAAACCAGGACATGCGTGGGAAAGTATGGTAATATCTGGTAGGTCAACTGTGTACTGTCACTGTGATCTATAATTTGGTTTCAAAATTAGGAAGTCTAAATAACATCAGTCTATTGCAGAAGTGCAGAGCTCTGACTAAAGTTGTTTGAACATTTCTGCATTTATTTATCCTTCCTTAGCTTAATTTCGTTCACCGTACATTGGGTGCTCTATGTTAGGACTAATTGAAGACGTTTTGGATCATACAAGGAATGTAAGAAGATATACAAAATGCCATAGATGGCGTGCAGACGCTCAATATGTCTCTATAATTGCAGAACAGAGAAAACTTTCCTAACTCCCGGATGACTATGGCTTATATATGCCATGTCATCTACATGCCACCTCAGCAGTGTGACGTCATCACTAGGCTATAGACATGTTAAATGCTAACACTAATGAGCTAGTAAGTTGGGCTGCCATGTGACAATGCCCCAACTCCCAAGTCATATAGAGCAGCATATTGAATTAGAGAATCAAAACTATAATGTAGTTGCTATTAGATATTGTAGCATATTGACCATAAATTCAGGACCATATTCTATTACTCATTTAGATGATGTTGGTTGCTGAAACAATGAAAGATTCAGATAAGTCAGCACATATAGAAGAGCTAGTTGAGAAATCAAAGCTTAATTGTTTACCAATTTGGCTTCCCGAATACACATGGGGGGTTGGCAAATTATCCAAAGCAAAAGGTAGATCAATGCATTTAACAGTACATGGTTTAGCAACAAAGATTTACTTCACGTTCATTGTTGCAGAAGTTCAGACAGTTCATAGACCCGAGCAGGAAGTGCATCAACAATTCGAAAAGAAAGGTAACTCAAATGCATTCAATGATTGATAAGCCAATAAGTTACTCTAGAGTGGGGAGGCAATGGATACTATATCACTTGCTGAACAAGAATTCAAATATCACCAGAGATAAGGCAAACTGATGAAGGGAGTTCCAGCTCTCTGCCGATCTCAATTTCTAAATATCCATGTGAGGATACCGGATTGTCCAGCCTTGAAGGTAGGGAATGCTCATTCATAAACCTTTCATTACAAATATCATATAACTTGATTAATGGTGATATTCTTGCATATTCATATCATTGTATGAGCAGTGGGTGAAACAACGGAAGAACAAGCTTCAGAAGAACATGAGGAGATAGTTGAGAAATCAAAGCTTGATTGTATACCAATTCTGCAGCCAGGCTATCAATGGGAGGGTACTGCAGAGTTGTCAAAAAGGGAAGGTACCCCAAATGTAGCTTATGGTCCACATTTCATGCTTTACTTGTTTGAGGACAGCAATTGTAATAGGATACTTACATGTCAGATCTCGAGGATAATAGTCAAACTGAAAAAGCAAGTTTCAATTGTCTGCTTATTTCACTCCCAAAGTATACATGGGGATACAGCCCACAAGGTTGAGTTTTATACTTCAATTAGAGAACCCTGTAAATTTATAAATTTCATGGTAAACATGCCTAATTCGTTATCCATTTCCTTTCATACCAACAGTGACTGGTGCAGAAAACGCAGCGCAGATATCGAAACAACAAGAAGAACAAAGTAAGAAGTGGAAGATCAGCTGTATACCCATTCTGCTGCCAGAATACATGTGGGGTATTTATGAGAAAGAAGGTAACTTATATACATCTGATGATTCGGTTACTACCAGAGGTATTGCATTATTCCACAATGCTTTCTTGTTCCTCAGAAGTCCAAATCTCGAGTGAGATTTGTCAGACATCGGAAGAAAGTTTTGACTCGCCTAGCCCACAGGGTAGGTGACATGTCTTCTTATGTGTAACTTGATATTTGAGAATTGGTTTTGTCATATTTACTTTACTTATATGAAGAAATCTAAAAAGAAAGAGTTTGTGTTTCTATTGTTGTATTAGGGGGTAAAACAGCAAAAGAGGCACAAGAATCAGAGCAGAAGGAAGAGCTAATAGAGAAATCGAATCTTAATTGTATACCAATTTTGATGCCAGAATATTTTTGGAGAACTGAACGATCTAAAAGAGGAGGTAGCTTGCGCCCATCCACAGAAGTTCAAATATCAACTCAAACTGAGAATATTAACCGTCTGCCTATCTCATGGGGAGTTAGTGAAAACTTTAAACCACAAGGTAGGTAATGCTTTATCACAAATTTGTATCTGCTTTTATTTTTATTGGTTGATAGAAATTAGTTAATCAGGTTCTATGAATTTTATAACTTGGATAGAAAATTCAATATTATCTCCTTCAAAAGGCTATGAAGAAGTACAAATGTTGGCAGATACACAAGTAGAACCAGGAGAGACATCGAAGCCTAATTGTATCCGAATGCTGCTGCCAAACTATATATGGGAGGGTCCAAAGTTATCCAGTGAGGAAGGAACCACACATGTATTTAGAAACCCATAATTGGTGCTTTAGTTATTGTGAAGAAGGATTTTTCCGCATACAAAAGCCCACAGATCAAAAGAGGCAAGTCAAAGTCAAAGTGAAGAGGGATCATTCAGCTGCCTGCCTATCATAAAGTACCCATAGTGGAATACAAAAGAGTCCAGCCTTCAAGGCAATATGACAGAAGTTTCTAGTCTTCTTGCATGTAGATTGTTCATGAATGCATCAAAGCACATTTGTCTTTACTGTAACTTTGCATTTAAATTTGTATGCTACCGTTTGAAGTTGAAGAGACTAGTTGAGGTACTAATATTGGAATGTTGTTACTCATAAGAATGGACATATTTTTGTCGGTTGTATTCCCTATCCTTGTATGACCCAAATTAAGGAATCACTATAAGATAGAAACTGCATACCTGGGTTGGATGACTTATATTGATTTGACCTGCTAATCTTTGAAGAGAGAAATTGACATATTATTTTTGTTGATGAAACAAATGAGCCCTCAGAATGTCGGGGACACAGAAGTTTAATAGTTAATAACTATTCCAATACAACTAAAGAACGACGAGTCATGATGTGCATGCTGGAGCATAACATATATTCTTACGGTTGGAGAAGTCTTTGAGATAGATGTATCATTATGAAGCAAATATGTAAAACCCTTACTGCACATATGCAAAATGTTACTGTAGTAGCATTTTATAATAAGTGTGACTAGTGCGTAAAAGAAAGTCACATTAATCTCATCATCACATATTTTGATTTTCAGAAGCCGGCGCATTGGAAGACATGCATCAAACAGAGGAACAGAATGCCGATGGCCAGCCTATACTACTGTCACTTGTTGACACTGGACCGTGCCAACAGGGTAAACCAGAATATTTACTACTTAGAACTCGTGTTTAGAGAAGTGCCATTAGGCTTATGTAGGAGCTTCACTTTCATTGACAAGCAGTCTAGAATCAAATTATTGTATTTCACGAAATATTTATCCTTCTTTGAGTCCCTTTCTGGTTTTACATGCATCTGCATGGTCGCATATTTAGTTACCATAGTGTTTGTTAAGCTGTTGTCTTTAAAGCATTGTTGAGGTGAACCAAGTCCTTGAATTTAGCTAGTGGTATCCTCGAGCATGCATGTGGTTTAATGAGATGGTATTACAGTTCAAAGTATTTTCTTTTTCCTGCTATTAGAATGGTACTGCATTAAAGCATTGTTGAGGTCCAAACAATTGAACCAAGTCCTTGATACTAGGTAATGTTATCTCTCGGGCATGCATGTGGTTTAATGACATGGTATTACAGCTTAATTTTTTTTTTTCCTGCTATTAGAATGGTACTACAATAACAATTGTATCATATCTTATGCTAGGAAGCTTATGGGATTAAATGCCTTATTTAGAAGCAGCCATTGTTACCTTCATTTTTCATCTGATTGAGAGGAGGCCACTACGTTTTATGGACTGATTGAACTTTTGCTACCTGTTATACAGAGGATACAGAGAAAACATCAGCCAATAATAATATTTGTAAAGAGGTAAAACCTGATCATGAAACAGTTACTACACAAATCAAAATGACCGAGAGTAAAGTTGAGGTGAATGAAATTGGAGCACTAGAGACACTGAAGGTTGACGAGTCTACTCTGATAACCAGTAGCGCAACAAACATGGGGACAGCCATTGGAACAATGAAGGATGACAACTTTATCATGACGGCTATCACTAGTATAAATTTAGAGACACCCATTGGGACAGCGGATGATGATAAACCAGTGCCATATGATGATTTCACTGTAGATACAACATCAAAATTCGATAAACGAAAGTCATTAACAGGTATACAACCTGTAGAACATACTACTTTGCACAGTTTACTTTAAAATACTAACAATTCAAGGCAGATGAAAGAACAGGAGATACTTCAACGAAAACAACTACAGGAAGCATACAAGAACATGCAGCACAAGATGAAGAAACAGGAAATACTTCAAGGAAAACACCTACACAAAACATACAAGAACATGCGGCACAAAGTTTATCTCAGAAAACATTAAATTTAGATAGGGGTGCCATGTGCAGCTGTCTCCCGTATCCGCTTCCATCATTACGCTGGAAATGGCCCACAACAAGAGAGAGTGACAATGGTACATACACTGAATAGGATTTATTTAAAACAAAATAAAAAATAAAAAATCTAGAAGCACTATTTATTTGGCATTCTATACTGTCTTCCATGGTTTTTGCAGGCTTGATGGAGCCTCTCATTACTCTGGATGGGACTGAAAAAGAGGTGGTTTCCACATCTGTTGCTGTTAGCCAGGAATCACTTTTTCAAGTTATCAGTGGCACAACAACAACAACAATTACATCAGGACTTAGTCAGCCTGCACATCAGCTTGCACCAATTGCTGCAACTCAGGACCAGGATACTATCATTCATGTCGTCGACACTGCCACCACCACCACTACCACCACCACCACCACCACGACAGTAGCACATGCACCATCTGCCCCTGAGCAAGAGTACTTGAAAAGTCTCGTCTATGGTGGATTGGATGTTTCTCTTACGTCCTTAGGTGTAGTAGCATCTGCTGCTGGAGCTGAAGCTAAGACGAGTATGTGATCAATATCCTTCTATCATTACTTGAGATTATATAGTCAAACTACAAAAGATATGCAATTTCCTACCCTGCACATTTAAAAAAACTATATAGATAATCAGATGGCCAGCCAAAAAACGTAGGAATTAAACCTAAGCCATGCCCTCTGCTTATATTGCCTGTAAAAGAAGTTATGGCTTTAACCAACACATTCTATTCTCTTATCGAAATAGTGCACATCAAATTCAGTTTTCTTCACCATGACAACCAATATCACACTTCTTACAGCAGTCCAAATAAATATGCTTCTTGGATCACTGATTCGTTGAGTTCCCACAATTTAATGGAACAGTATATCAGGTGGGTCTGGCATCTTTAATATTTAGAATCAGAAGCCTACATGTGTGATCAATGTCTTCTGAACTCATGACTACGCTAATGAAATTCTCTTTCAACACATGTATGTCTTTCGAAGTGAACAAAAGTAGCTTCCTCCTAAGAAGTCAAGGACCATTACTGTAAAATTGTCTCTTTGTCATGAGTGATACAGAGTCCATATGCATCAAGAAAGCTGCTTTGTATAAGTATTCTGACCTAGGCATTGTTTCTTTATTACAGTTACTGTTCTGGCGATGGGACTGGCCAATCTACTTACAGGACTTCTGGTGCTTTTACACAATGTGAGTTTTGATACAGCCCCATTCTTCTATTTTGGATGCTGACTGATGCAACTTATGATAATTTTGATATGCACAGATTACAGTTATGTATTACACTGATGAAGTGGCGTACCAAGCTAACGTGGGTCAGACATTTAGGCTTCACGGATCACTTAGCATAATCTCCTATCTGATATTTGGTTGCATTTCACCACTTACATATGCACTATCATTCAGAAATTCGGATGATCGGGACTATAAGTTTTCTGTGACAGCTGCAATGGCATTGATTTGCCTTGTTCTGCTTGGTGCAGGAAAAGCAAGAGTTCGAAGGCAGTCATATGCAACAACAATTATTGCACTCATCACAGTTGGCTTTGCAGCATCCATAGCAGGATTCTTTGCAGGAGATTTTGTGAAGACATGGTTGCAAAAGATTGGATTTGATACACAACCTGATGGTGGGAACAAAGGAAGTCTGAACTTGTTTCCATCTTAAGTTCGACTTGTAGGTAAACCATTTAGTGTTCAGTTGTTATTTCCAAGCATCTTGAATCACAACAAAAAAGGTTTTTTTTTTTTTGGAAATAAGATGTGGGTGCCAAGCAAGGTTGCCCTTAAGGGGCTATTTATAGCCAAATGGCTATATTTTGAATATTTTTGAAAATGAAATACTAAAGTTGAATAGGTTCCTGTTGAAAAAATATATTATTCTTTCGCCAAATTTTGACATTTCTTCCTCCCCTTTTACTTAAATTAACCATGCATTCTTAAGCTCATATCCAGAGTTTCGCCTCCAGCTCTATGGATGTTAGTGTTTAGGATCATAGATTAGCCCTTTGTCACCCTTGTAGATCAAGTATTTCTTTGCTAGCTCTAGTGGCCAATAGCATACTACTCAAAAACTTGTTGATAACTACTGAAGTTTAGTTAAATATGATAGGTCTCTTTGGGATATCAAATTCCTTTAAGTTGTATCAAAGTTGAAATCTACTTGGTTGTTTTCAATTACCATAATGACATTGGCAAGATTCGCATGAGTTTCGATAAAACAACTCAAGTCGAAAAAAATAATCACCAACATAACTCAAATAGGAAGCTTATGATTTGCCTGACCTTCTAAATTACGCCTATGCAAATATGTCCTTAAGGGCAACCCTGGTGCCAAGAGAGGGATTGGTCCACTAATCAAAGGACAAAAACGAACGCCACAACTTTTAACGTCAAATGCACAAGATTCAAATGAGCTTAGTACTAACTTTGTGTAAATGCTCTTGCAATTCAGAAAGTAGTGCTTGGAATCAATATTCAGGAATGATGTACTAATTTCACATTTACTCATAAAAAGTATTCTATAGTCTACTCTTGTAGATTGCACATTGTGAATTATAAGGTAGTAAAGCTTGATGCACAAGACCATGTCTCTTTCCAAAGAACAATTGTCTACTTTGGTGGAATCCCAAATTGTCTTATGTTGTATCTCAACATCAAATGAGACAGACAAGAATCTCGTGAAGGGAAACTTTGCATGAGCTGCAAAATGATAACACCACCTCTTGATAAGAATTATCCTTTTATCACATATCCTTCTATATATATGATTATTAGAAAAAAATTCGGTGCCAAAACACTCCAGAACATTCTAAAACATTCTATTTTGAGATTTCGCAAAGTTTGGAAAAACTTT
>JAANSK020133234.1:0-15456 GCA_011763485.2 Isoetes engelmannii
ATGGTTCAGAACACTCGATGATCTAGACTATTCTAGATGTTCATGAATACACACCATAGGAACATGCACCGTAGGAACGATGCGCCTGCCCCATCGGTGCGTGACTTGTATAATTATATCATATTGCTTCATATAATTAGAGGAAATGGGTAAGAAAGTCTCTCACCGTGCGCAAAATGGACTTGTGTGAGTCTCGCAAGTGCCATTCGCACTAGCTAAGAGTCGTGGGTCCAATTTCTCTTATATGTTACTAGAAAAACTGTCCAGCGTTGCTGGGCTTTTTGTCGAGCTTAAACTCAAAAGAGCAAATATATCACAGAGAACGCCTTCATTAATTTTTATTTACTGGGAGTTTACGTATAACAGATTTGTAAGATGACCCACATCTTTGTTGCTAGTGTCTGCATCGCAAGTTATTCAATGGGTATATAGTTTCTTTTTCTTCTCAATGTCCTCCAGCATTTTGGAGGCCTGGTCCTTCTCCTTCTCGGCTATCTTGGTGCCAGGGCCTTGGAGCAAGAATCGGATGATTCGGTATCTTGATGATACAACGATTGCCCAAGTTGGGGCTGCACCAAGTGCCAAAAAGGCATGGGACAAATTGTGCATGATTTATAAGAAAAGGCATTACTTTCAACAAGCAAATCTGTATGCCACTATCTTCAGTACTAGATTGAAAGATAGTGGTTCTGCTAAAGAGTATATTCCGAAAATCAAGGGAGATGCATTGCAACTTGAAGGAATGAAGAAGGGTACTGATGACCTTATTGTTGAAGCAATGCTCTTGGGTTTACCAACGTTCTATAACAATGTCAGAAATGTGATAGGGTCTGTCAAACATATAGCAATTGAGTGGGCATGTCAACTAATATTGATGGAGGAGTCCAAAAATAGGGGGGAAGAAAGCATCAATTAAAGTGGAACAAGCATTTGTAGGGAGGCAAGAAAGCAATGAACGCAGAAAATGATACAATTGACATGAACATGGTCATATAGCAAGGATTGCCCCAAGCCAGATAGAAGAAAAGAAAGATTAAAGAGGAAGACTTCAAAAGGAAAGAGGAACGTGCATAAGGTTGTTAACATTGACGCTACGTCAATGTTATACAAAGGATACAATGGCAAAGGATCCTCTTCAAGAAAGCCGTAGATCTGATATCAAGGGAAGCAACATGGAACCAAGCACGAAAGACACAATGGTTGCTCCCAGGGACACGGACATGGCTACGGGCACGGACACGAGCATGGACACGGATGGTGCCACGGAAGGAGAAACGACGACCACCATGGAAGAGCCTACGAAAACTCCCATGGGCAAGTACAATATTCGGCCATCATTCCGCCTAGTGGGATTCCAAATTTTGCCGGTACAAATCCTTCAAGTACAGGTCTGTGAATATTTCAAGTAGAGGATGCGCGCCATCACGAGGCGACACTCCTGCTTCCATAAAGAGACATGCTTTAGGTCGACAAAGGGACCGGATGTTTCTGCTCGAGCCCTTAGTTGGCGACATTCTCTTGATCCAGTTTTGCCAGGAATTGTTCTTCTACCTTGTCCGCCAGGAATTGTTCTTGTACCTTGTTTTCTGCATATGATCTTATGATCTTCAGTTGTGATGTATCTTCTTGAGTTCAAATGTCAATGAAATGTTTATTACCTGCTTCTGAATTGTATTGAGTGTTCCAATTTGTTGTGTGTGCAAATCTGTCTAAGTGTTCATTTCCACTTGAGAGTTCTTAATTGCCTAAAGTGGTCATTGATTGCTTCAGTTTCCTATCCATTTTTGTCAAAATTTCCCCTTGTTTTCAGTAAATCCCGCGTGATACTTCATCTGGCAGACTTCTTGAGTGCCCAAAATCACTGAACATCAGTCAACCTGCTCAAGCCTGTTTGCCCGAACCTCGGTCACTTAACACTAACGCCGATTGTCTGATCTAAAATTCTTCTTTAGCTTTGTTTATGAGTTATTAGAAATTAATTCACCATTTATAATCAAGTTCTGCAACAAGCATCCGCCAAAATGGAACGTTATCTGCGTCGCCTGGATCAGCAGAACTTTGTCCCACAATCTATTAAAGCTCAAACCGTGACTTCTTCTCCACTTTCTCGTCCTGCACCATTTCCCGTTCAAAGTCCTATCTATCCTACCCATTGCCCAAGCCATCACCGCACCCATCTCTAGAGTGGTTCCCCGCCTATTTTAATCCAAAACAACTATTCCAATTTGATCCTTTCTCACTCCGCTACCAGCACTTTCTCCACAGCTAACTTCTGCCCTTGTTCAGCAACATGTTTTTTCCCCTCAACCTGTCGTTTTTGCTCAATCCTCTATTCCTGCTAGCACAAGGCCCGCACCAGCAGGTTTCATATCTCTCACTACCTATGCCCCAGCCCCATCGTATTTGCCACCCTCAGCTGCTCAATCTTTCTCCACAAATCCATTCTCACAACTCCAAACACAATCCACACTACCTCCCATATATTATTCAGTACCTTCAGCTCCACCTACCTTCGGTGCCATCTTTTCCTCAAGTTCATCAACCACTTCAGACTTCACCTCCATTATCTCCTGTTGCAGTGGCTGCAGCAGTCACCAAAGTAAAAATCAGTTACCCGGCTTTTGGGACTCTGTACGAAAAGCCTTCAACTGAACAAAGCGCCGGCACACCTGGTTGAGTTTGATTCATTAGCCATTCTCAATGGCCACCAAGATTCTTTGTTAAAATTTCACATGTGCAGCACAACACTTCAAGGCCAACCTAAAGAGTGGTTACTGGATAATAAGAGGAACTAGAATGAGGATTGGTCCCTCATGAGACATGTCTTCTTAACCTACTATAGCTGCATGGAAGACGATTCGCAGTCTTTAACCCAATTGGCTAGGCAGCAGCAGAAGGCAGACCGAATCTTGCTGCTGGTGACGTTGAGACACCCTCCAATAGCCAAGTTCTTGTGGACTTTGGCCGAAGATCCTGCTAGCTCAATGCATATACATACAGTGCTCCCGCAACTTGCACGACCCAAACAGAACCATAGCCACATTTGGTGCAGTCATTGCTTCATGCCAGGGCACCATGTTGCTGAATGCAATGCCCTCATGGGTCCCAGATACTACAAGAGATGCAACATGAACAACCATAGCACGGAGCAATATCATACCCCACAACCCCTACACTTCGACTCAACATTTCCCCTGCAGAACACATATGTTGTTGTAGCTCAACCGACGTCTTCCAGAGATAATAGCCGCATCACATGTTTCATTGTGAACAACGTGGGCATGTAATTCACGATTGTCCTCAACTGCCACTAGTTCAGGTTCAGATTCGAGGGATAACTCAAGTTGCAAATGTACGAATATTCCCGGATCAGCTGTGGAGAGCCAAAGGAAACCCGTGATGTGCACCAAGGCACCCAATGTCCATGAAACGAAGCCCTCCAGCTACAAGACCACAACAACAACCTTCTGCAGTTGAGCAACATGTCGTCCAATTATTGGATTAGATCACACTCACTGAGCAACCCCGTCATCCTTCAAACTGAAAATCTCTAAAGGAGGACTATCAATGTGAAGATGCAAAGTGGACTCCACGTGGGTATGAGCAGGTGGATAAGTGAGTTCTGGAGGATCAGATGAGGTGGTAGTAAGAAACAGAGGAGTGGTTGTTGGCGGAGGTGAATCTGAAGAAGGATCTGCAGAAGAGTCAGTGGAAGGAAATGTCAATGCAAGTGAAGAAGCAGATGAAGGCGGAGTATCAGATGGAACATATGAAGAAAGAGGGGAAGCTAGCACTAGTGGTACAACATCAAGACGTTATGAATTTTGAACTGGTAAAGGCAACAAAGGTGAAGTGGATGGTCGGGAATCTATACAGAGATGGAGATGTCTAGTCTTCTTAACAAGAAGTACAATACGATTGAGATATTCAGAGCCCAGGTCCACAGGTGGAGTGACAATAAAGAAGGGTGAAAGTGGTGAAGCAAGAGAATAATCAAATGGAAGATCTGTGGAAGCTGATGGAGAGGGGACTGATGCTGAAGTAGAAGCGTACGGGATGATATCAAGATAGTATGAATTATGAAGTTGTGGATTGAAGAGAACTGCAAGGGCCTCATCACTGTAAAGCTTGTTGTTAGCACACAGGTCTGGAGCAGTAGGTGGTTGGGTTGAACATGAAGCGACTATAGCATCATTGTCTGGATCACTATCTGAAAAGTGCCCTTCCTTGTGCTCAACTGAAATAATCCTGCCCATGGTGAGATCCAATGTGGTGATGTACCTGTCATCTGAAATTACAAGCTCGTCATGTCGCCAATTATGTTGTCCTTGAGCTTGTCTTAGAAAAGGCCAATCCACAAACATCCTGTAATCTCTGGGGTCCTGCTCAGGTTGCAAAACCCCAAAATCTAATGTGAATTGAAGACCTCCAATGTGCAGTTGTACATTTTTTGCTTTCCCTGTGGACTGGCGATCACTCCACCAACTTTATGTCATATGCAGGTGGGTGTAAGAAATGCAGTCCCAAGCGTCATTTCTCAGTGATGAGGTTTACTGCACTACCCCCATCTATTTGCACTTGAGCAAATCCTGTGTGGAGACATGTGCATACATTGTCGGGGTAGTGGTACCCACAGCTCCCACCAGTACAGTTGGAAGAGGGCTGGCAGATGGAAATATGGGGTAGATGGAATGAAGGGTGGATAGCCTGATGGAGATTTTGATGTCTTAAAAGGCATGAATGAGCTCGACAGGTAATGAAGTGAGTTGAAGTTGTAGAATTTTGAGGAGTTAGAAAATGACAGGGAGAGGGAGATGGATTTTGGTACTGGTGAGTGCGTCCTGAACTTGCAATGGGTTGCAGGATTTGTTGGCAGGGTACCTCAAAAATCATGGGCAGATGAGTGATAACTTCCTGAAAGGTTTGTGCTGCAGCTGGAAGATGCCAACTCTCTGTCCCCATGAAACCAGATGCCAGGCCTCTCTATCAAAGGCAGTATAGAATCAATCCAAATTTTAGAGGTGAGATTCACAAGTTGCTAACTGCAAGACTGATTTATGAAGTAAAACACTCTGAATGGGTCAATCCCATTGTAGTGGTTCTAAAAAAGAATGGGGAGATTCGGGTATGTATGGACTATAGAAAATTGAATACAGCCACGGAGCACGTTCATCTTTCATTCCTCTTCACTGACCAAGTATTGGAAGATGTCGCAGGCCATGAAATGTACTCCTTCATGGATGGCTTTTTCGGGTACAATCAAATTTCAGTTTGGCAAGATCATGGATGGCTTTTTTGGGTTTCAATCAAATTTCAGATTGGCAAGATCATGGATGGCTTTTTCGGGTTTCAATCAAATTTCAGATGGAGACAACGTTCACCACACCCTGGGGGACGTATGCTTATAAAGTTATGCCTTTCGGATTATCTAACTCCCCTAGTACATTTCAGAGGATCATGCTACGGTTTCTTGGGACTTCATGTCCGTTTATCCCTTGTTGCAGGTTTTTTTTCAGGATGATTTTCCTGCCTATAGCTGCCGCAGTACACACCTGTCCAAGCTAGCTCAAACTTTTCGACGGTGTGCAGATGCGAGCATCAGTTTGAACCCGGAGAATAATTCATTTTGTGTAATCTATGGGGCACTCCTCGGCCATGTAGGTAGTCAAACAGGCATCACCACGGACTCAACAAAAATAAATTGCATCATGACGGCCCGTGCATCCAGAAACATCAAAGAAACCCCTAGTTTTATGGGAAGGATCAATTATTACAACACCTACATTGCTAATCTTGCTCCTATAGCGGCTCCTCTTCACAAGCTCACTAGTAATGAAAAACCTTGGAAATGGTCCCCAAAGGATGAAGATGCTTTTGAGAAATTGAAGAAGTAAGTTACACAAGCGCCTATTCTCACACCACTCGACTGATCCAAACCATTCCATGTTCATATTGATGTCTTTGCATTTGCTATTGGTGCCGTGTTGGCCCAGCCTTTCTCTGCTAAATTGGACAAGCCAATCTGCTTTGCTAGCCGTAAGTTGAATCCTGCTGAAAGAAATTATTCTGCCACGGAGCATGAAGCCATTGACCAAATTTTCTCTATCAAAAATTTTTGTCCCTACCTTTTGTGTAGCCAAGTCATATTTTATGTTTATCATGAAGCTCTCTCGTACCTTATTAATAAGACCACACCCGCGGGTAGGATTGCCCGGTGGATTTTACTCTTACAGAAATTTGCTCCATTCGAAGTTATTCACAAGCCGGGCAAATATCATACAGTTCCTGATTACCTGTCTTGAATTCATAATGCTCATCCTCTGATAGAAGCAAATGATTTGTTTCCTGATGCTCTTGTTTTTCTTGCCACGACCATACCCATGGATAAGAGCACGGAAACAGGCACGGCTTCTCCAAAAGATGACTGGTACCATGATCAGGTCCAATGTCAATTATATGGCATATTTCCATCTGAGAATTTGCATTTGTCTGCTGCCAAAATTTAGGCCATCTGAGCTCAGTTTATCAGAGAGGCCAGATACCGCACCATGGCCGAAGACATCTTATATTGTGCAGGCACTGATCAGGTGCTAAGGCGGTGTATCCTATATCATGAACCAGAAGAGTTACTACATCATGCCCATGCTGGACCTAGTGGTGGCCATTTTAGTAAAGACAACATTGCCTGAAATTTGCTTTTGGCTGGATATTGGTGGCCAACTCTTTTCAAGGATGCACATCGGGTTGCACGGCAGTGTGATCCGTGCCAAAGAATGGGGCGCCCAACAGCTCGGAATGCCTGTCCACTGCAACCCATCACTATCCCCAATCCTTTTGCAATGTGGGGCATGGATTTTGTTGGCCCCATTGATCCCCCTGCCCAGCACACCAGAGCTCGGTACATCTTGGTCATCATAGATTATGCTACCAAATGGAAAGCATGTGCCTTACTAGATAACACGGCTGCAAGCACGATAAAGGTGTTATATAATCAGGTCATCACCAGGTTTGGTTGCCCCATGGAACTGGTCAATGATCGTGGAGTTCATTTCGTCAATCGCATGATTACACCTCTGACCCAGTACCTGTGGACCATCCGCAAGGCAATCATCTGGCTGAAAGCAGCAACAAAACCTTGATTCACATGCTCAAAAATATTTGTGATCCCTCAAGAACAGATTGGCAGGACAAGCTACCAATGGTGTTATGGGCATACAACACAACTTATAAAGTCTCCACGGGTCAGACACCTTTCAAGTTGGTATACAGGCAAGAAGCAATACTTCCTTTCAGTTCCAACTGCCTATCCTCCAGTTTCAGCTTGCAACGACCAAAAATCATTCTGCTGCTTTGGCTGAACGGGTGCATCAATTACAGCAGCTGGATGAAGTTCATCGGGATGCGTACCTCCGTGTTCTGGTTGGGAAGAGACAACAAAAGAAATGGCATGATTAGAAATTATGAAAGAATTGATTCCACATTGGAGATATTGTTCTTTTATTTGATTCAAGGTACAGGGTCCACCTAGGCAAGTTAAAGTTTCAATGGCTTGGTCCATTACAAATTATAGCAAACCCGCATCTGGGTGTTTATCAACTGCAAGAATTGGGTGGCACACCCATCCCATTCTGTGTGAACGGATTCCGACTCCGCTTGTACCATCCTTCATCTTCACCTCATTCCATGTCTTATGTTCACTCCGCTCCATTTGTTTCATCTCCTACTCCTTCCGTTCATCATCATCATCAGTCATCTTCTCAGATTCTCCATTTCCTGCATCTCTTTCCGCTGATTACTTCCATGATCCCCCATAAATCCTTGCTTTTAGAAGAAGTTTTTTCAGTTCTTGTCTTGGTTACGGCTTGTTACACGGGTTGTCACACCACAATTTCCACAGTTTACTCATCACGGCACCACAATTTCTCCCACGAAACATTCCACGATTGTATGCACGATATCACCTACGATTTTTCATCCATGATTTCACCCCGGGATTTCATGCACAATTTCACCCACAATTGTTCCCACGGATTTTCACACACGACTTTGTCCACGATTTTCACCACGCCTCCACCCACGACTTCACACACGATATCTCCCACGGCACCTTCCACGATTTTGATCACATATCTCACCAGGAATTTATGCACGGATTTTGGCCACGATTTTATACATAGATATGTTACTCAATTTTCTATCCGGCAATTTTCACGAATTTTCACACGGCTTTTTCTTCTACGACTTGTTGCTAACGTCACCCTTGCCACTCATCCTGTTCTTTTCCCGCCATGAATTCGTTTCCCATCACTTCTGCCACCTCAGCTTGCCATTACTTTTCATCATCACTTCTTTTTGACGTGTCACCAACCACTGTTCGCCACCTAAGCCGTCGCAGAGACAAATGCCCATCATGAATGCGCCCTTTCGCCTCATATAAATACCACACTTAGGGTTTTTTTTTCCACCCTGTTCTTTCATAGCAATGAATTGCAAAACCTCCAAGCGCTCACTCAGGATGAACGGATTCTTTTTCGAAAAGCGGAACTTCTGGAGTTCAATCACCTTAAGTGGTCAATAATGGAGGAGGATCAGCTGCAAGAATTTGTAAAATGTTACCGAGCGGTGGGTCAGCAAATTACCACCAAGGTGGGGGGGAACACCATTTCCATCACAGAGGCCAACATCAACCAAGCCTTTCAGTTTGTGGCAGTCCTGACTCCCTTAACCCGGGAGATATACAAAAACAGGACATCTCTACATACGATGTGCATGTCTCCAAGGGGAACTTAAGTTTCAAATCCCCCCCCCCCTCCCCCCCACCTTAGATAGCTAAGTCAGCTCGTCTGGCGAAAAATTGATGGGCAACTGCTGCGGAATACACAGCTAAACAAAACTATGTTTCATACAGTGGTGGTGGCTACTTTTTCCGATAAGCCTATCAATTGGGTCCTCCTTTTCAAACACAGACCTGCACGGCCCATTGCCCTTTTAAGAGAGACTCCTTGGACCGACACCGACATGTATGCTATTTCGGTGGCCATATTCAACAAATAATCAACATCATTCTGGGGATTGCGCCTTTATGTCATGGGCCACACCAAACTGCCACGACTGAACTGCATGATCGGGCCTCTGGCTCCAAGCATCCAGCACAGGAGCAGCCAAAAGAGGAAGAGTCTGAACAAGAAATTGTCTCCCATGCACAACAGCAAGAAAAGAGAAGGAGGCACAGGTCCCCCACGACTGCACGCAAAAGCCACAAGCGCCCAAGGAGGTCACGGAAGCTGGTTATCACGGAAGAGGTCGAACCCTCAGCCTCCGGGAGTCAGCCACGAGCGGAGGCGTTCCACTCAGCCTCCACGGCACAACAGAAAGCAGAGCTGGAAAAAGAACGTATGAGTGAGAGCAGGCAGCCGGTTGAGGCGCCACAACCATCCCAGGTGCCAGAACAGCCTCCCGCACAACAACCAACTCAATATGTAAATCTGGTGGACTCCTCGGCGACCCAAACAAATTTGTCACCCGAGGTCGTCGTGCACCAGTTTTTCCAACAAGGCAGATCATGGTTTTGAAAGCTTGAACATCAATGGGCCATGCAACTGCTCAAGAATCAGGAATCGAAGCTTAATGCACAAGAACTTGAGCGCCTGAAAGAAGAGGTACGACAGCTCAAGACCATGCTCCACAATGTTAAAAATGAGCGGGTATCGCAAGACGCCATGCTCCATAAGCTTCAGGACGATCTCTCCAAGTCTGAACATCAACTTCTGGTAGTACAGGAACAGAAGACTGCAACAGAGGAAGACTGCAACAGAGGAAGAGACACGCAAAGAGAAAAATGCTCAAGCCCCTCTGCAAAATCAAATTGTGCAACTGACGGCTCAGCTTCGCAAAATTACTGCAAAACTTTCGGCGGATACAGAGTGCTACGAAGGGCAGCTAAAGTTATTTCGAGAAACCGCGGAGGAAGAGTCCACCCATGCAACTGCCCTTGAAGATCAATTGATCACGAAAGTGGCTGGTCTTCAATTGCAGCTTGTCGAGCGGGACTCCTCCTTGACAGCAGCTGCCCAGCATCTAGCAGAGTCACAGGCCAAAGTGGACGAGCTTCAAAAGTTCAAGAGAATGTCCCATGGTCACCATACCTAAGATTCAATCAGAACACCCGGATATTCTTTATTTATTAACTGTATAGCATATGGTGTACGTGTATTGGGACCGATTGAATCAACATTTTGTTGTCAAGGACCACCGCGCCAATTACAACGCCTGGAAGACTGCTTATGAGCAAGAGGTTCTGCATGATCGATCTTCTCTTTCACGAGGCCAATTCTTTCATAAAAACACCCTACAAGGATGAAGTCTTCCAGCTAGCACGGACTAGACTCTGGAAACTTCTACAAGAGTGGATACCAATGACCCGGGACTCTACATGGCAAATGACCGTGAACTCAACATGGCCCAGATTGCGATGCAATATCATACGGCCTACTTACCGCTCTAAGAAAAAGCACATGCTCCACAACACGTTGAACCGCAGTGGGCTAAGTGACTACTACTTCTAATTCAAGGCCTTGTCCCACTCCCCCGTTGGCAGCACCTGTCCAAGAAGTACAATCTGACGGAGATGCCTCACATTCATAATTTGAGACTCCCCATCCTTCAGGCACGGACAAATGTCAAGGTGACCAAATTTATGCCTCTACGTGCAAATTGTTGGTCACGGATGGCTATTGGCGAGAGCCATTCATCATGCACAGGAATATTCAGGCCGTCTGGTTGGATACTCCAGTGGAAATTCGAAAGGATCCCATATTTGACCCTCGTTTTGTGCGACGGCAGCCGTGGGCGCCTGAACAGAAACTTGGAGCAGACAAGACTAGATCTACATACTCAATCAGCACGGATGGACTACTCTAGAGACGACCATGCCAGCACTTCAACGTTTTGCCAGCTATGCCACGTTGTCACCTAATCCTGACGATCATCAAGGTGTTTACTGCTTGGCACTGCACTACCTTCTGCGGCAGCTCGAAACCTCCAATTATCTAGTGTACCATTTCAATCCCAATGTCGATCTGTCGAAATATGGAATTGAGGATCTTCTCCTTAGCAAATGCCAAAAGGTCCCTGCACTGGTGCATGAAATTTTTGAAGAAATGTTGCGGACGGGCTTTCGCATTAGCACCAGCAAAGGCATAGTTTAGCCTACTAATCGGGCGATGCAGCACGGTGAAGGCATGTTACTATATATTATGAACGGTTGCTCCGCCCGCACATAGAAAAGGAGCATGCAGCAAATATTACTCCTGGCTCCTGGCTCCTGGCCACCTCTAGAGAAGACCTCAAAAATTTTCAGAACACTGGACTATGTTTTGCAGGGGGTGGTGTTAACATTGACGCTACGTCAATGTTATACAAAGACTAAAGGATCCTCTTCAAGAACGTCGTAGATCTGATACCACGGAAAGCAACACACAGAACCAAGCATGAAAGACACAACAGCTGCTCCCACGGACACGAACATGGCTACAGGCATGGATACAGACACGGATGGCACCATGAAAGAAGCAACGGAGGCCACCATGGAAGATCCTATGGAAACTCCCACGGGCAAGTACAATATTCGACCATCATTCCGCCTAGTGGGATTTCAAATTTTGTCGGTACAGGATGTGCGCCATCATGAAGCTACACTCCTGCTTCCTATAAAGAGACCTGTCATAGATCAACAAAGGGACCAGAAGTTTCTACTCGAGCCCTTAGTTGCCGATATTCTCCCGATCCAGTTCTGCCAGGAATTATTTTTGTACCTGATTTTCTGTATATGATCTTATGATCTTCCGTTGTGATGTATCTTCTTGAGTTCAAACTTCAATAAAGTGTTCATTACCTGCTTTTGAATTGTGTTGTGTTTCAATTTGTTGTATGTGCAAATTTATCTAAGTGTTCATTTCTGTTTGAGAGTTCTAAATTGCCTAAAGTGGTCATTGATTGCTTTAGTTTCCTATCCGTGTTGTCAAAATTTCCCTTTGTTTTTAGTAAATCCTGCATGACACTTCATTAGGCAGACTTCTTGAGCGCCCAAGATCACTGAACATCAGTGAATCTACTCAAGCCTGTCCGACGGCCCTCGGTCACTTAACAAAGACCACAAAGCGTCCAAAGAGTGATCAATCAAGTGATTTTGACACAGAGGATGACCGTGAAGATGTCCCTTGTAAAGAACGCAAAATTCCCTCAAAACTTGAATCTGGAAAAGAAGGAAGTGATGAAGACCTTGAGCCACCATCTTCTTAGAGGTCATGACATGCTATAAAGCAAACAGATCGCATGCTGGACTATCTGAACAGTAAAGAGCTCAAAGGCTTTGCTTATGTTGCCTTTCACGGTAAGGTTTAGGTAGAAGAACCAGTGACCTTTCAAGAAGCTGTTAATAGTCCTCAACGAGACATGTGGGAATAGGCCATGCAAGAAGAATACTTCTCTCTCGTGTAGAATCAAATCTATGAGTTAGTGGATTTGCCCAAAAAATATAAAGCAGTCACAAGTGGATTTGCAAGCTTAAATATGATGAGCATAATGTTATCTCTAAGTTTAAAGCCAGACTTGTCACACGAGGATGCTCTCAGAAGGAGGGAATTGACTATCAGGAGACATATGCTCCTGTAGCAAGGCTGTTCTTGCTTAGGGTGGTGTTGGCTCTAAGTGTTGCAATGAATCTAGACGTGCAGCAAATGGATGTGAAATTAGCCTTCTTGCATGGAAAGCTTGATGATGAGGTACATGAAGCAACCATCTGATTTCATTCCCAACGGGCATGAAAGTAAAGTGTGGAAAATGAAAAAGGCCATCTATGATCTTAAACATTCCCGAGATTGTGGTAACTTATAGAACAATCCATGGTTTCCTTACTGATCTTCGATTCTCAAGAAACATTATAGATTGGAATACTATACTAAAACTCTTGGTTCATGAGTTATTTTTGTTGTTCTTTATGTAGATGACTTGATTCTGACATCTAATTCTTCAGACCTCATGAAGCAGACCAAAGAGGCATTAGTTGCACGTTTCTGTATGACGGACCTAGGTCTTCTAAAATTTTTCTTGGCCATTTAGGTGATTCGGGATCACCACACACATGCCATCACAATTCATCAGTCCAAGGGCATTGATTCCTTGCTTTGGAACTATAATATGATTGCCACACGAGAAATAAGTATTCCTGCAACTGCTGCCTCTCTTGCTTTAACATTTGAATCTCAGCCAGCACCACAGTTCAGTCATATGATTGTAGTACCCTATCGAAGTGTAATAGGGTCTCTCATGCACTTCATGTTCTGTACAAGACCAGATATTTCTGAAAGTGTGATAACAATAAGTCAATTCATGGAAAAACCCCACTCATCCCATCGACAGGTAGTAAATGTATCCTGAGATACTTGAAAAGCACTTATCAATTGGGCATTACATATTCTTCAGTTTCCACATGCATGTCTCCTTTAGTCAGAATTTGTTGATGCAGATTATGCTTGGCGAGGTTACTACCAAAATGTCTAGATCTGGCTTTTGTTTTAGGCTACAAGGTCCATCAGGTTACGCGTCGCAGCAGGTTGGAAAGCACTATATGCTATGCAGAGCAACAGTCACAAGGCAGATCTGTATGCCTTGGGTCATCAGGCAGACCTGTTCAAGGCTTTGGTCGAGCCTGTTCTCTTGTACGTGGCGGAGGTGTGGGGATCGGTGATATCCCTCGCCACCTAGATTGACTTGGAACAGGTACAAAAGGCCTTCTTGGCACGAGCACTTGGGGTGAAGTTCACAGTTCTATATTAGATTTTGCTGCAGGAGACAGGTTTCTTACCCCTTCAGAGGGCTGCACTGGACCGTTATATTATTTACTTCCAGAAGGTTGTTGGTATAGAGGATGCCCATTTGTCCAATCTTGCCTTAGCTGTAGCAATGGGCGCACAACACCTCAAAGCCTACTGCAAGGACACGCAAACTCATTGGTTCTCCCGATGGAATGTACAGGCACACAGGTGCATACAGGTATGAACTGAGAAAAACCACGATCAATTGAGACAGTACCTTGAGGCTTGCTTCCTTAGCAAGCCTTGGGATGCAGATGCTCTGACACACGTCAAGCTGGCACACTATCCGCAGCCAGTCAATCTCAGGCTTCCACGAGGCCCACAACACCACACTGCTTGCGTACTCATTTGCATGTAAAGAGGCACAGACTGATATCTTCCACCCACACGGGTGCACATCACTTCCGCATTGAGACAGCCCGATGGACCCGGGAGGCACGCGAGGACAGGATATGTCAGTGTTGCCAACAGGGAGCTATTGAGGATGAATGTCATGCAATTCAGAGCTGTCCAGCATTCAATCAGAGCACGTTATGGTCAGACGGCCTACATGGGCTTGTTGGGTTCATACCTTCAAAATGTCATGGATACATGGATTCAGCTATGTCCTCCGATGCAATATTGATTGCACTACACAATACACCCTCATATTTATTACTGCCAAAATTTTCCCTCAAAAACCCTTCAAGGCAGGATCTTTTAATCCTAACAATTCGAGGTAGGGTTTTTTAATTTGAGGCTGTAAAAATCTATTCTAATCTATTTTCATAAGGTCAACCAAAACCCTTGTAAAACGTGCTCTTTTTTCTCTATTATAAATTTGAATAACCCAATATATGTGGTGTCAAATCAGTAAGAAATGGTGAAATCAAGGTTCACTCACCAAGAATTGAAAAGAGTGAAAATCTAATTTATACTATAATTTTACTATATCGAATACCTCGCAGTGGATGTGTATTTTATTATAAATGTTCTATGACAAGAGAGACGATGGTCAGCAAGAGAGTGCAAGGAAAAAAGAGTTTAATCATCTTTGAAACATCACATTTTCTAGGAATATTCATTCCAATAATTCTGTATTACAAAATTTTTTTGACCTGTACACAACCTCTTTGAGCAAACAGAAACCTTTGGCCCATGCTGACACAATTTTTACAATGCCGAAGAGTACTAAAAAATGCGAAGTCAACAGTTCAGATTATGAATAAACTGTAAAACTCGCTTTATATTGCTTTAGAAGGATGGGGCACCACGGAAGTAACATCTACCGTGTCAATCTTGTCAATCTTTCCAGTTGGTTCCACATTGAACTCTTTTCTCAATCTCTCCACTGCCATGAATGTAAGGGCAGAAGCAGGACACCACCATACCACGCGCGGGACACAGCCTTTGAAAAAACCTCCAAAGCTTTCTTCTCTCCAAATCGTTTGCAAAGCATGAAACCATCCCTTATACCTACACAGATTAATTGCAATGCACTTAAAGACACTGAATGGGTAATGCTAACAAAAATAGACAAATGACATACCGCATACTTGTGCCTTGAACCTGCATCCGTGTTTTTATAACATCAAGAGGAGTT
>JAANSK020133345.1:0-39372 GCA_011763485.2 Isoetes engelmannii
ATTGCCATTCTTTTAATACATTGACACGAGTTCTTCAAAAAAAAAAAAAAAAAAAAAAACATTCTAAGACTCTCTTTCTATCAGGCACGCACTTTTGTTAAGGTGATAAAATATATGCCTTTGGGTGCAAGCTGAATGGTACTGGTCAGGATGGGTATTGGTATTGGCGGGAGCCCTTCATTAGGCACAAAGATATAACGGTAGTCTGGTTGGACACACCGATCGAAATCAGACCCCTAGATTTGGCGCTCGCTATGTAAGACTACAGTTGTGGGCGCCTGGACAAAAGTTTGGGGAGGGCAATAACTGGATCTATATACCCAATCTGCAAGGATGGGCTACTTTAAAAACCACCATACCTGCTCTGCAAAATTTTGGCCACTATGCCAGGCAGTCACCAGATCCCGATGTATATCAGCAGGATGCTTACTGCTTGGCATTATCTATCTTCTTAAGCAGTTGGAAGATGTTAAGTATCCGACGTACCATTTCAATCCAAATGCCGATATGCAAAAATGGGGCATCGAAAATCTTCTTCTTAGCAGGTCAGCACTCGTTCACGAACTTTTTGAAGAAATGTTGCGCACTCAGTTTCTTATGGGCACCAGCAAAGCTATTGCTCATCTGACCAATGTGAGAATTCAACACGGAAGCGGCACTTCTCTGAATATCATAATCGTCCAATTCGCCCCCACACTAAGAAGGAACATGTTGCCAACACCCCTCATGGCTCCTAGCCATTTCTGGAACAGACCCCGCAAATTTTCATGACATTGGGCTTCGCTTTGTCCGGGGGTGGTGTTAACATTGACGCGTCGTCAATGTTATACAAAGGCTTCTACAGTAAAGGCTCCACATCCAAAAAATCGTGATAAAAGGAGCCGGCCAAGGAAGAAGCAACGGGTAGAAACAATGAAGTCACTTACAGAAGCAATAATGGAAGACACCACGGAAAAAGTAACGGGTAAAGTAACGGAAGTTGTCACGAATAAAGCCACGGATGGAGCCACGATAGAAATCCCCAAAGGCAAAATATGACAAGTACGAATTTACTATCATGACGCCTAGGGGGAGTCAAGATATTGCTAATACGGATTCTGCATCATGACAGTTAGTGGGAGGTTCAAGATCGACAAAGTACAAGATTCTCCCATACAAATCTTGCTTAATCATAAGGCAACATGGCTTCTGCCTATAAGAAGACACGTCGTAGACCGATCAATTGGAGATGTTTCTGAAGAGGAATTGAGGCTGCAAAAGGATGGTGCTCTTAAAAATGTGGGGCAGCATGTAACGAGAGAAAAAAAGAGGCGGCAGCAGAGAGAGATAAAGAAATGTGTTGTGCTAGACAACAAAACCATCCTTCTTCATACATGCTGCTTTATGCTTCGTCATGGGAGAAATCTAAGGAGCGCTAACGTTTGCTATGTGCTTACAAGAATGCTCTCCACAGAGCGATTCATGTTTTCACGGAGAAAGTGAGCTAGGAGTGAGGCCAAGTTGTAGTTATTAAACCATGTGCGACTTGCCTTCGTTTCCTGTATATACAGCCTTGTTCATGTGATGCTTCAAGACAATAGCATATGTGTTCTTCTTGGCAACTGGGTTGAATGCAAATGCGGGTTCCAATCTCAATTATGAAACCATGTGTAGCTTCATGTCTGTTGTATCTTCTCTGTTGGCGTTGCCTTCAATGGCTAGCATGTACATTGTTGTCCTGGAATAGTGAATGTAATAGCATGTACATTGTTGTCCTGGAATAGTGAATGTAATATAATGTTCATTCTGCTTAAGGTTTCCCAAGGACCCGAGTGTGTCCCACATTATTTTCAATTAAAAAACAAAAAAAAAAAATTCAATGCCATTAGAGTTCGATACCTGTAACCTTCAAGACTAAAAAATTAGTGGAAATTGCCTTCGCTTTTATTTTCAAGAAACTTTTTTGGCAAAGTTGTTGGCAGAGATGTAGCGGCGCTGCCAAGAGATTTTTCTTTGTTTCAAACGAGAGGCAACAAGGTAGGGCATGCTATAGCTCTGGAGAGTGGCTATGGAAAGCAACATGTATCACCCTGCTGGAGACAAAAAAACCAGAGGATTTTTTTCCTTTTAACTCAAGTCAGAGCATTTGGCTTCAGGACATTCTGCTTAGAAGCAGAGCATTTGGCTTGGAATCAAAGCATTCCGCTTGGAAAATCAGAGGGTTTGGCTCGAAAATCAGGGCATTCTGCTCACGCTGAAGATCTCGCCCATCATGACGATTCGAACTAGAAAAACCAAAAATCTAAAGCATCCTGTGGAGCAGCCAGCCTTGGAAGGACCCGATTCACAACCTGCGAAATATTGTTTTCTGTTACACAAGCAACAGGTATATTATGTAAGCCAATCGCTTGTAAAGGGGGCCATCAATTTTCCACTCAGCAAACTAACTCGCCAGAACGCTTCGAGTTGCTTCATGGGACGTAATTTTTGAAACTTGAAGGGTTACGTCCACGGGCAGCAGCGCCGCTAGGTTTCTTCCAAAAACCTTCTGGTGATGAAGGCTGTCCTTCCATCGTGCGACCAATTCACGCCCCAAAATGAAAAGATACCGGAGCTGGCTTCTATTGGCAAATGCACATGCATAAACGTCAAAGAAATTTGCTTTTGCCAAAAAGTTACATTTGATGCACCTCCATTATACAGAAATTCAATAATTCAGGGGTATTCAACCACTCCCGTGAGAAGCACCATTGGGCCAAGCCATTTTACTCATCAGACTTGGATATTTTTTAACATATTAGAAACTGCCTCCGTTGCCACTTCAGCCTGCACTGTGCAAACTACCCTCTGTGGCAAGAACCATTGGATATAATCTAGTAAATAAAGAAATTAACCATCGGTTGGCTCCTTAGGTGTTGCTTGAAGCCTATAGAACTATAGAACATACGATATATATAGCTATTTTTGAGATCTAAGCCAGGAAACAAATATCTGGTCACTGTTTGCTCCTTTGTGAATCTGCAAAAAAGAAGACACGTTAACCTAAAACAACACCAGCTTCCCAAATATTATCTGACATTTAAGTGATACGTGCACATACCTGCTTCAATCTCAACGTGCTAATGCGGCCACTGCCTCAGAAAATCCCATATGCTCTGGTGAGTTCCGATACTCACGAGAATCGCAGTGCCTCATGAGACTCCTAGTATCGGTAAAAATTTGTGACATTCTGCACCTCAAACCAGTCCAAAGACCACCGTCATTAATAGCACACCATCTTTGACAAGTAAAATGTCAACAAAACCCATGTCAAGAAGAAGACATAGAGCACCAGCAACTGTCCGTTAGACTGAAGATGGTGTATTAAATCCTGCCACAGGCAGCATGGCTCTTATAGGCCTATTAGACCTCCTGTCTACAAAATAATGCTAACACCTTAGAACCTCAATAATTCCCATGGTCCATGATTCTGTGCAAAACGTTCTTACTAATACTAAGGATTTGGAAGCACAAGCCACAAATGCAATTTCTTGGAAGCAAATTAATTCGTGACATTTTTTTCGTAAAATGTCAAATAGCAAATGCTTGCCTTCTGGAAGGTAAAACAAGGAGCCATGATAAATAATGCCTAAACATTAATCTTTAAAAAGGCCAGCGCTTTTCTTCATCTGATTCTTTGCCGATTGCAGACTGATGCAGACAACTGAAAGACAAACTCGTGGCTACTTTTAAGAAGTTGCAAGTCTTTCTTTGAGGGGAAAAGAGTACTAATTATTCGGTCTTGTTCATCCACGAAAGGATGAAAGACCACAATGCCAATTACATCATATACAGGGAGTGCCTATACCTGACCTAGTTAATGCCAAGAATGAAAAACCAGCAGAAGTGAATGCCATTGTAATTCATGCTCTCAGTTCTTGGTGCCGAACTTAGACCACTTCTGATAACAATTCATGGGCACCACAACCCCCCAAACCCCCCCCTCCCCAGCACTCGAGAACACAAACATGCTAGAATTTTAGCCTAGAAAATATGAAAATGCGCAACAGGATGAAACCATTGTTCGGCAATGCTGCCTAGCAAGAGACTAAAAAACAGCACTCCTGATAGTCACAGTTATCCTGTCAGACATTGACAGCTAAGGCCCTCAGAAACAAGAACATCTTCATGGCTGTCGTAGCAACAAGACTATCTTAAGGCCCTCAGAAACAAGAACATCTTCATGGCTGTCGTAGCAACAAGACTATCTTGTTTTCGCACAAGATCCTTGCTATAAAACCCACATTGCCAGACAAAAATTGTAGTATAGAGAGCCTGCCATATACCATAATGTCGGAAAACAATAATAAACACAATCTAGAGTTAAACCTTTTCACTTTCACTTGCTAGAAGCCATAAGCCAAAAGAACAGCAGAAAGTGATGGAACTTCGATCTGGCTTTAATGCATGGTCTAATGGGCAATTCACATAAGATGCTTTTGGCCCTGTGCTTAAAAGCAGCAGGGCCTATTATCAGCTGCTGCCAAATTCTGCCCCCGCAACGCACCACGGACGGCATGAGAGCTGAAGCAAAACCTTCCTTCTGCTGAGGCAGCATGGAATCAGCTAGTTGATGCACAAATTCTGCTACGATAACGATTCTTTCAGAAGCTTTAGTTTTCCATTTAAAACTTTGATGCAGGTCAGCACGTAAGGGCCTGAGCCAAGTTCACATGGACATATTTTTTTGCAGCGCTTATGGCATCCTGGCAGCTGCTGTGCCTGCCAACAGCAGCGGCCACCGTTCCATCGGTGGCCATACACGGCCCTCGTTGTCGCGGTCGACGCCCTGCTGCTCTTTCTGGGAGCCAAAAATCAAATTTAACATCTTTAATGGCGAAGCATTAGACCTGCGCTGCTTGCTCTGTAGTTGCTGCTAATGTGAACGAACTGGCAGCCAGCTGCCCAGCCCCAAATCCTGCGACCGCTACCTTCACCGCCGGATTTAGCCATGTGAATTTGAAATGGCTGGGAAGTATCCTGCCCCAGACATGTGAATGGCAGCTGAGGAGCCGTGTTCAGCACTGGGCAGCTTCAACTCAGCCCCCCCCAAAAATTGTCTCATGTGACTCCTACATAAGAACCCCATTAAATGGAGTGATCTAACCGTCTGACCACGATAGGAACATCATGGCTACAATTATGAAAGCTAAGAAACGCATTAGACCTATGTAATGGATGGTGGATGAATAGCCTTAAGCATGGCTAACAATAAATAGCATTTTTGTCTGCAATCCACAGTTTCCGGATTTTATAGGACCTTGGACATAAAGGTCGCACATCTAGAAAAGTCATAGAAGCTATCGGCGAAATTAACCTAAAAACTTTCCGGTTTATGTAAATGCTCTATGAATGCAAGGCAAGCTGTTTGCCTCTTTCAAGGTACCACGTGTCTACCTCCAGAAGGTTCAGAATCAGAAACGTGTGCCAATATGCATCCAGCAAATGATTTCAGCATAAGAGGTCTTTCCTGATAAAGAACGTGGAGATGCGTATATACCATAGCATTGTGTTCTTTTTCTATTACAACATTGGCACTTCTCTTCCCCTACTTTCGGGTGCTAACAGCTGCAGGCTAGGTTGATCTATCACTATACATAGCAAAAAATTAGTTTTCCTCTCTGTTCTTTTTCTATCACAACATTGGCAGTTCTTTTTCCCAACTTTTTGGTGCTAACAGCCACACGCTAGGTGGACCTATCACTATTAATAACACTTTTCTCCTGTATTATTTCCAATCCCCATCTAACTACCTTAAATTTCTAGAATCTCATTAAATTACTTTGTAATCATAAAATCATTATTCTTTATCTTTGTACTTGATGCCAGATTACAAGTTCCATGTGAATCTTTCTGCCATGCTTTCAATAATTACCTTGTAACTATTGCCTCTGTTAGATTGTGCGAATTTCTCTCTCCTTTGAGCGCCAGAGAATTAGAAGCCCGTGAATTTTCTCCTGGAGTCACCAATTTTGAACACTGAAGATAGAAGCCCATGCATTTTCCCTTGATCTCACCTATCTTAAGCACTGAAGATTTAGAAGCCGTATTCCATACCCAAAAAGGGCAATGCTGATGTGTCAGAAAGTTGCCGCATCTTGCTGCTCATCTTCCGTTTATTCCTCAAACTAAATTTGATATTCATTTTCTGCTGGCATGGTAATAAGTATGCAGAAGACCAAAATAGTAGCATACTTGATGTGGAAAAAGCAGGGTGGTGTTATTATTGTTACACATTCATAGTTATGGTGTCTGTCAAATGTCTTTCTCACCCAGCTGACAATATCTAAATAACGAAAATCTTATAATGCCTCACCAATTTAAAAGGGAAAGGTATAGCATGGGCGTTCCAAAACACAAAAAAATCAGTTGTAACCAACTACACAATGAGCTGCAATGACTTCTACACCTTTTAAGGCATGCCCAACTGTTTCCAGAGACGTTTGATACTTGCGCCCACACTTTAGTGCAAGAATGCACTCGATTAGAGCTAAATATCGTTGACCATCCATCACAAAGTATTCAGATGCTATGTATATAAAAGGACTAACGTAAGAAGAATAACATATGGCACATACCTTCCACATGCAAGGCAGTGCAAAGCTCCCCTACCACCAAGTTCTTGATGGCGCCTCCACCTGGGGTCATCCTGAAGGGCATGCACATAATACAAATATGCCCTGTCAACCAGCACCTTCAATCTCTCTCGTTCTACCAGTTCATCATATCGGTGCTCATCCTTCTCTCTTGCCCAAGAATCATGTCGGCCTCTTTTCCCATGTGCCTCCTCTGGTGAATAATGCTTTTTAAGGGGTTGATCCCTATCTGAAAAGCCGTTTCTATGTTTAGTTCCTGGAGAATATTCACGGAGTCTCCTTTCTCTGTCCCGTAAGTTGGCTTCTTCATCATATGAATCTCTATGAATTCCGCGAAAATGTGCAAAACCATCAACATAACCATCTGAAACATCCCTTTCATTCATTACCATACGAGAATCAAATGCAGGCTCCCTTAAAGGCGGACTACGACTTCTGGCTGAATGGTGCGCAGCAGCTTCTACAGCTGCTCTTTGCCTCATGTAGATAGGATCCCTTCCTGGATTCAAATTGGTCATGTCCACGTGTCCTCTCATGTTGCTAAGTAGCATCATATCTTCATATGACATGCCTAACATCCTTTCTTCATACGCAATGCGTCTCTCATCTAAATAATTTTCCCTTTGCATAAGTAGTGGATATGCATCCTCAACAGGCCAGTCTCCATGCAGCAATTCCTTTTGGGGTAGCCCCCGTCCTGGGTATGGCCCTTCCTCAGGTGAGAAAAGTTCAAAAGGTTGTGGAGGAGTTGGTACAAAATCTAGAGGCATAGGATAATCCGCAGGCAAGGAGTAATATCGACATATGGTACCATCAAGCAGGACAAGCTTGTTTAGCTCAAGCAAATCATCAATGCTTGGTAACTGTAAGCCTGGATTCAAGCCCTGATTAGCTGAATTATGAATAAACCCATTGTTATATGCCGCCCCTGAGTCAGCTCTTGCCTCATCAAGTATAACATCAGAATGATGTTCTGGTTCTGAAGCGTTTTCATTACCAAGCCTGTCTTTATCCCATCTGCTTGACTTTTCCCATCTTGATGACCTAGAACGTCTCCCTTCAGTTTCATCCTTATCGTCATTTTCTTTTTGAGATGGATGATCTGCAGATAATTCTTTCTTCATAGGAACATCATCATGCTTACCTTTCTTGACTGGCATCCTTGCCTCATTCCTCCTTCTGACGCTTCCAGATTTATCCATTTTGTTAGCTGCTGATTCCGCCTAATCCTACACCTAACCTAATTATTACGTCCAACAAACAGCTGCACCAAAACTGTTATTGATAAGAAAATGCAGAATTTTAGCAGAATCTGAAGGCCCACAGCAGTTTTTCAAACAGAAATAGAGTAATGTCCATCTCCTCATTATAAGTATTTCTCGAATGACCTTTTAGAAAACCTAGTCTAATCCAAAGCATAAAGGGGTGCACCGAGAGGGGATGAAACTATGGCCGCCGTCGCCGGAACACTGAAGACGAAAACCTAATCAGCATCGGCCGAGCCGAATACCTATCTGAAACACGTCGCACTATCGCTTTAGGAATTTTTAGAGAAAGCCAAAAGTATCAGAAATGCTTTT
This sequence comes from Isoetes engelmannii, assembly GCA_011763485.2. NCBI lineage: Eukaryota > Viridiplantae > Streptophyta > Lycopodiopsida > Isoetales > Isoetaceae > Isoetes > Isoetes engelmannii. The sequence continues at coordinate 8,195 of JAANSK020133345.1, forward strand.
TCTTGGACGTGTTAGGTATTCTATTTTTTGTTATACCTAAGGGGGAAAAAAAAAAAAAAAAAAACAAGATCCGTCCAATCCAACCATTCACAGAGGCTAAATTGTCCGTCGTACACGTGGCAGCCACAGTGAGGACTCAGCATAGAAGCAGAGCATGCAGCAGTGGAGAAGCGAAGCCCTCTGCCAATCTTCACTGGCCTCTACCAATTCAAAGGTACAATCGAGCATTCACTGAATCCTCCTGTATGCTTGATTTTCCGGATGCTCTTTACAATATTTCCACAACGCAACCATTCTCATCATTCTGCCTTCTGATCTCAAAATGGCCTGTTTAAGAACATGCTCTTCAATAAACTGAAACTAAAACTACACAAAACTAAGAATCTAAAAGTGTGGTTTCGCAACAGAGGAAGTGGGATATCTGCCTATTCATACGTCTTGAATCTGCTCATGAATCAGGAGGAGCCCTGATTCTTATCTGCAACCCACTGATGGCACGAATCCGCAGGCCGATTGCGTGGTGTCCGCTTGTGCGAACAAGATTCTCCCCATGTTATCCGCCGGTTCGCCCAAAACTAAACATTACTCTATTCGTCCAAAACTGATCAGTTCGTTCAATATCTCTGATCTTTTCGCCCAAAACTGATATTCTGGGTGCCCGAACTTTGATCTTCGGGCGCGGACTGTCCGGTTGCAGGCGCCACCTCTTGCGCCGCTTCGCGCACTCGAAATATAGGTTTAGGGTATGCGAACCTAATTTCGGGCACTCGAAATTTTAATTTCGGGTGCTCGAAATGATGACTGGCGTTTAGGGACCCGAAATTAAAGTTTCGAGTGCTCGGAAATGTTTTCGCGCACCCGAAACAGAAGGTTTCGGGCACTATTTTTTTTTTCCGGCCGGTAGAGTTTTATACGTCAAATATGTATAATACAATCCGGTCGTCTAACAACTAGACCATTGAAAAAAAATCAAAACAATCCAACAGTCCAAAACATTTAAAAAAAAGGGGGGGCCATAAAACGAATTGGGAAACCTACTACAAGTTAGGCCTCTAAGTATGCTAACTTTTAATTTATTTGTTTGCGAACGGACGCACGGACGGACGAACGGAGCAATGCCTTCAGCTCGAACGGACGGACGGAAGGAGCAATGCCTTCAACTCTATATGGCTAAGTTACTAGGGGCGACCATATGCTAGATTCCTAACGCACTTTGACCATTTTTTACCCAGCAAGACAGGTGGAGGTAGCAGTCAGTTTTGAATCTTCCATTCACAGAGCAAAGACCCTCTCTTCAATCATTCAAAAATTGGTTTGTCCCTCCTCTCGTACGGAGGGGATAGCCACTCTTCCGAATTTCTGCGTGCATGTGGCTACCATTACTAACACTCCTTTGAATCAACCCCAAATTGAGCCAAGCTTTACGAGATTTTGTGAGTCCTGTGCTTTCTTGTGTATTTGTTTAAAGCATATTGCATCATCTTTTCTGCATGATAACATAAGCCACATCCTCTTTGTTGGTCTCATTGTGCTAGCACAAAATGCAGCGCAAGGATCGTAATTCTCGGATACAAATAGCACTCTACATTATAATTCTAGGGCACAAATAGCATAGGAGCGGTGATTTTTTCATCCTTCTATAGGTAATTGTTATTCAAAGGGCTAAGTGAGAAAAAATGATGTGGATCTTGTATAGAGAAAGCTTAAGGATAAGACCTTTGTCCTACTTTTATTAATGATGAATGAAGGTGATCTTTTCATTCTTGTGCCTTCCTCACATGTTTGTTCCCACACTCTTATTCATTGTTGTCATCAACAAACATGTTGTACATGGTTTCAGTGAAACTGGATTATAGATTGTCCAATAGTCTCATGCCCTTAAACGACTGCATTAAAACAATAATATTCCTACTAGCTTCTATTGTGGATGACAATGTAAAGGAAGGGTAGCATTCATTACCCCCCCCCCCCTTCCCCCCACGTAGGCATGAACATCCATGCTCGTAGACATACCTGTCTCCCGCAAAAAGACCTACGATATCTTCAACGAATTTCTTGGCTAAACTGATGTCTTGCGTTCTTAAAAACAAAAAGATGAACTACTTCTAAACTGCCCGATTAACTGCTAACAGGTAGTCTTCAAATAAGGTTTCGTTGATCTGCAATAAAAGAGTTGTTCCATTGACCTGCTCCTTGCAATAGATCCCAGAATACAGAATAAGTAAACGAAAATGGAAAAGCTTGCTTACAAACAATTTTCGCCATCACTATTTTGGATCCAGCACAGTTATTTAATCAACTCAGCATGGAGTTCAAAAATAATGCAATTAGTGTTAGCAGTCTTGAGGAATTGTTGCAAAAAACTAACAATACTGCTAGTGCAGTTGCACTATGCATTCAAGTAGGATTTTTACCTGAAAGTAGGGATTGTGAGAGATGTCCAAAAAGCATGAAGTTCCGAGGAAATCCAAAGGACTCTAGAGACGGGATCAAGCGAAAATGTAGAGGTAAGCACTGCAATTTCACTTGTTCTATTCGTAGAGGAACCTGGTTTTCTGGTAGCAAGTTAACATTTCTCCAATGCTGAAATTGATGTATTGCTGGTCCATCAAAATGCCATAAGATATTGCAATGAATGAATGCAGCATCCGCACATATGAGACAATAGTTAATTGGTATAACTATTGTCGAGACATTTGTGCCATTGCAGTTCAAAAGAGCAGTGATATTTATTGGTGGCCCTGGGAAAATTATGGAGATATATGAGAGTAAATTTGAGAAAAAAAAGTACAACAGAGGGGGAAGAGTTGGTGGACAATGGGCGTTTAGAGGTAGTGAAAGAGGGTCAAATAGAATGTTAGTAGCTCCAGGAAGTATCATTTACAATGACTATTGCAGATGATATGACTCAGAATGGTTAAAACAATTGGATTTTTCACATTGCACTGTGAATCATAGTTTACATTTTAGAGATCCAGATATCGAAGTCCATACAAACAGGATTGAATCAACTTGGGGTGTTGTGAAGAAATCCCTTTCTCGTTACGGGACTTGCAAAGCATTGTATAAATCATATTTTATGGAGTATATGTGGAGAAAAATACTTTGTGCAGCAAAAAGATCAAGCATTCAATATCTTTTGCTCTCATGTGAGTCGGTACAACAAAGATGTACTGAACAATCCAAAAGACAATGAAAATTAGTCAAATTCGATGTTCTTGGCAATCTAGAACTAATTTCTCACATGATTTTACTTCATTCTGCTAGTCTGTTTCTGTAAAAAAAAAAATCTGGGGGTCTGTTTCTGCTCACTGTTTCTGTGTACCTGTATCCGTCGGGCCTCTTAAGCGCCCGCTTATCTGTAAAAATGTAGACAGTGTTGCGGGGAGGGGAGGAGGGATAACGAAGGTCTTCCTAAAGGAAGCTAGAGAGTGCATTCTCAAATTTCAAGCTAGATAGAAGGCTTATGCCACCAGGCACAAGACCCACCAAAATTTGAGGCAGTAGCTACGGTGATTGCAGTCAAGAAAGGAAATCTTAACATTGAAAATGCAGAGAAGCTTTTGTCAGATGGGTAGGACCATCCAAGGTAGTCAGGCTTATGAGCTAGAGACCTCGTGTCATTTAAGATGTCACAATACATTTCATGTTAGTTTGCTTAAGCATTAGGTCCCTAAGGGAGCCGTTCTTTTGTAGGATTAACACCTTCTTGAGCTCAAGGATAGGGTGCTTCTCCTTGAGCATTAGAAGGTGTATAGACTCGAGAATCATCGGCAATGCTAAGACCTTCAAGGAGCATATTATCAAATGGACATATGCAAGTGAAGATAGATAAATAAGGTTTTCATCGTCCACAAAGACCTAATTGGCTATGAGACCCCACGCCGACCTGGAAAAAGAAGCGGACTTGAAGAAGACCTTTTCTTCTTTTAAGTTTGCCAAGCCGAGGACATCTTCTAGCTAAGTATTGTTACTCTATTGATTTAACTTCACTCTGGTGGGTGTCTTAAATTTTGATAAATTACTATCAGTTATTAGATGATATTAATATATATGCTCGTAATTTCGTTGTGTATCCATAGCTTGTTCTCGATGTCGAGGATGACGTCCATCTTCTTTAAGACAGGGATTGGGTATCACTTCTCTAGTTCCCTTTGCCATTCTGCTCAGTCTTATTTAGCATTCAAATCCATGCATCCCTACATCCTAATCTGTCACTGAGTTGCATAAATTTGTTGCCACTTAAAGCCTTTGTTCACCATGTCCCTAACAAAATGCATTTCCATTTCAATGTGTTTAGTCCTTTCAGGGAGTACTGGGTTTTTGTTCATTGCAATACAACTTTGACTGTCACTAAAGTACAGTACTTCCTTCTTGATTGATTCCAACTTCATTCAGCATTTTTCTAACCCAAATAATCTCTTGAGCAACCAATGTTGCAGCTGCATACTCAGACTCAGGAGTGGAAAGAGCAACAGATCCTTGCTTTTTTGTTCTCCAACTAATTGGTCCTCCCCCTAACATTAATACATAGCCTGATGTAGACTTTGGTTTATCTAAATCCCCACACCAGTCCGTATTACAGTAGGACTTTAGCTGCAAGTCATCATTGTTGTATATTATGTTTACATGCTATGTCCCTTGTAAATATCTCCACACTTTTTAGCTGCCATCCAGTGCCCTCTTCCAGGGTTATGGTTATATCTGCTTAACATATTTTCTATGAATGCAATGTCAGGTCTAGTGTTATTAGCAGAAAATGGCAGGCTCCCAATCATGGTACTAAATCCATCTCTTCCTTCTCTTCATCAGTTTGTGGGCATAGGTTTTTGAATATTCTACAACCTGGAAGAACTGGAACCTTTACTGTATTACAGTTAACCATATTGATTTTTTCTAGCATAGACTGAATATACTTTGTTTGAGTGAGTATAATACCTTTCTTTTCCTATCTCGAGTAACTTCAATTCCAAGAAATTTCTTTAGTTCGCCTAGGTCTGTCATCATGAATCTATTTTTTAGAATACACTTGCACTAATTTAGAATGCTCATGTTATTTGCAACCATTATGAAATCATCCGAGTATAGAGCTATGATGCAGTAATTACTACCTTCTCTGAATACATAAACATTCCCATCGTTATCTAATTCTCAAAACCCTGCTCTTTTAGGTATCCATCTATACATTTGTACCACTATCTAGGAGACTGTTTTAAACCATAAACATCCCTATTGAGTTTCCAAACCTTGCCTTTCCCATTTTCATACCCAGATGCTTGTCTCATATAAATCTCTTCATCTGATTCAACATTTAAAAATGCAGTACTAACATCCATATGGTGCAACTCTAGATTTAATGCATTTGCCATAGATATTATCATTCTGATGCTTACAAGTTTTACCACTGAGGAAAAAGTGTCATCATAATCCACACCTTTCTTTGTGAAAAACCTTGAGCAACCAAACGAGCTTTATATTCTGGTTTACCCTCAGCATTTATTTTCAGCTTGTACAAGCATTTATTTCCTATTATGATATTCTCCTTTAGAGTATCAACTGTATCATAAGTGCATGTAAGCTCAAAGTATTGCATCTGATCATCCATTGTTTGCTTCCATTTGTTTGCATCTAAAACATTAATAGCATCAAAGGTTTCTGATACACCTGATTCTAAAACCATTAGGGCATCTGGAGCCTTTTCTCTTTGCAATCTATAGCTTTTTTCACCTTGTTGTCTGCCAAATAGTTTAGTGTTGACCTGGGCTTCATCACTGAGAATTTCCCCTTTTTGTCCTTCTTTTTCTTGTTGGTTTTTCTGGTGGCATATCATTTCCTATATTCCTTTCAATTTATTCATGTTCTACCCTGTCCAGTATCTCCGAATATTCACTCGTAGCATCGTCATTGCCATCTTCACTTTCAATATCCACATTATTTTGTACATCCTTAACATATTCAATTTTATATTTTTCTTTCTTTTTCCCATCAAGTTTAGGCTTGTATAGTTCGTCTTCTACAAATATTACATCTCGACTTATAAGGACTTTTCTACTTATAGGATTGTAACCTCTGTAGCCTTTGATTCTTGGTCATACCCTACCAAATATGTGATCATGGATCTATCATCTAATTTCTTTCTTAATTCCTCATGAACAAGAGTATATACTAAGCAACCATATATTCTATATTTCTCATAGTTTAAAGCTTATCAGACCATAGCATGTCAGGACAGTCACCATCTAAACTTGAAGGCAGTACATTTTGGATTTGCACAGCAGTCTTCACTGCTTCTTCCCAGAAGAAGTTTGGAAGACCTGCATGTTTCAATATGGCTTGTACTCTATTTACTATTGTTTTGTTTTCCTCTCAGCAACACCATTTTGCGGAGGGGTATGGCTACATGTGTATTGACGTTTAATTCCTCTTATAACACAAAAACTTTTAAGTTTGAATGACATATACTCACCTCCTCTGTCTGATCTCATGCACTTAATCCTTTTTCCAATTGAACATTCTTCTTCTGCAGCAAAGGCCTTGATTGCCTCGAATGCCAATTCCTTAGACCTTAAGCAGTACATCATGGTTCTTCTACTGTAATCATCAACAAATGTTATTAAGTATTTCTTTCTTGTGATTCGTGTTACATTCAGAGGACCACATAAATCAGCGTGCACAAGTTCCAAGATTCCTTTGGCTCTTTTATTTGATTTCATGAATGGCAGTCTATATTGCTTTCCAAGCATACAATCTTTGCAAGTATATTTTATTGTCTTGGATTATGTTGAGCATATCCACCCATTTTTAATCATTGATTCGATAATTGTAATATTGGTGTGTCCCAATCTTCCATGCCATGTCATGATATTTGGATCTGTTACCAAGTTTACACTTGTCAAGCATTTAGCATTTAGACCAAACAGATTTCCAACCCTTCTTCCCAAAAATCTCAATTGATTTCCTTCAAACAATTTACAACGCATTTGTTCAAAGAGAACTTTAAATCCGAGATCAACTATTTGACAAATTGAGATTAAATTTCTGACTAGACTTGGTACACAAAGAACATTTCTTAGATTCACTATTTTTTCAATTAGGTCAAATAGTTCAAGGACTCCAACATCTTCAATTTTCTGCAGATTTCCATTTCCAACTTGGATATTACCACTTTTGCTTCCACTGCAGTCCTTGAGAATTGATGAAGTGCAAGATACACTTTTTTCAGCTCCACTATCTAAGATTAAAAAATCGTCATCAATATCACTTTCACAAGCTGTAAAAGTCTTAAAATTACTTACCTCAGTCTCTTCATTTATTTCTTCTTCTTCCAATTCCTCTGCCACATTTGCCTCACCTCTGCCTCCTCTTCCTCTTCTCCTAGCATTAGTTCCTTCCCTTGGTGTAGAATATGTGTTGTCATAAGGACCTCTACCTCCACAGTTGTAGCAGTTAATCTCCCTAGCTAGATTATGACAATTAACCTTCAAATGTCCATATTGATTGCAGTTATAACAGGGGCCAAGTTTACCTCCATGGTGTCCCTTAATTTTTCCCTTATAACTACTGCTACTGTTACCTTTCCCCTTCGTATAGAGAATTTGCGTAGCATCTTCTTCTTGATTTACCTTTACCTGCTCCAGCTCGGTCTTTAGCATCCTTTAAGCTTTAGTTTTTGTCTTGGCTATTGCTGATGAACATAGAAATATTTCGCAAGCTTAAGACAACATGAAAAATCGCCAACACTTGATGTTGTTAGTATAGAAAACACCTGCTCCTTCCAGGTTTAAAATGATGTTATCAAAGCTTTGCAAAAATTCATTTACATCATCATTATCATGGAATTTCAGCCTCCTGAGTTCATTTTCTCTGGGAGGAAGTTTTCTCTTTATAAGTCATCAATATATAATCCCACATTTGTTTAGGATGCATACCTCTCAGCTTTAGAACAATGCTGGAGCTCACCTTACTCATAATAATTCCTTGAGCTTCCATAATTTTTTCCACTTCATCTCTATCATCACTTCTTTCTGCAGTTGCACTAACAATCCTTGATTGTCTTCTTGCAGTTGACACCTCAGTACTTGATCCTTCTTCTGGTCCAGTACTTACATTTTCAGATACTGTTGTTCTCACCCTTCTGGCTTTGACTCTCCATTTGTAGTATCAATCAAATACCACAAATCTTTCACTTGCAACACTTGCTTGACCTTCTCCTTCTAGACCTGGAAGCCTGAGTCTCCTTTGAAGACCTCAATTGCATTTAAGAGTCCTGCTCCAAACATACTAGCCATGGCTCTGGTACCAATGAAAGAAATTACAAGATATAAAGAAACTTAGAGGGATTTATTTCTCTTTCAAATAATATCAAAAAAGCAAAGGTTCCCCTTTATTTCATATCTACCATTACTATATAATAAAAACACTGTAGCAATGTTACTGTAGCTGTGGTATTACACAAAACACTGAACAAGTAATTACAAACCTTCATGACTAAATATATGGCTTCTCTCGATCTCGGAAACACCTGATGATTGCCAATGTTGTTTCTGTCTATCCATCTTAGATTTATTCTCAGAGATCCGGCGGTTTTGCACCACCGACCTGTTTGACTTTTTGGTTGGCTCGAATTCACTAGACCGAAAACAAAACCCTGAAAAGCAATTTTTGACTTTCAATATATAGAACCCTATTGAACGTTTAGAACCTTTTATAGGTAAAATAAACATTCACATAGGTTATTTACTTTTCTTCTGCTAACCATCTTCTTTCAAGTTGAGCTCTCAGCATGTATAGTGTACAAATGTACACTGCACAATGTAATCTTGAAACACTTAAGATAATATTGATCTAATAAGTGTTCCCCAGGTTCAATCTCAGTTTTAAATAATTTGATCTGACTAATTCCTTCAATTTGAACTGGTTGCGGGAAGGAGATAGGTGTAATAGGTTTTTCTTCAGAGCAGAAAGGCAAATAAAGCATTCGGCTAGACTTGCGTCCATACAAATGGAGGATGGATCAATTGTAAAGGATCCACAACAAATTAAGGAAGCGTTGTATAATCACGTTAGAGATTTCTCCAGGATTGTTTCAAAGTTTTAGTCATCTCTAAAATCCACCCCAAAGTTTAGTACGAGCAAAGACAGATGCTGGAGCGCCCCTTGAGTTTTCAGGAAATTCAGGATGCTACTTTCCTGCTGGCAAAATATAAGTCTCTCGGACTTCATGGTATTCCCGCTGAATGTTTTCAACAGTGCTGGGATTGGATCGGAAACTTTGTATATGTCGCATACCAAGAGTTTCTACAGGCACACTGTCTAGACAAGATTTTGAATACTGGATGTATCACTTGTATCCAAGGTTAACCAAAAACTGTAACTGATTGGCGACCAATTACTCTATTATCGGCATTCTATAAAATCTTAGCAAAAGCTTATGCAGAGAAGGTGAAACCTGTTTTGCATATCTCTGAAATGCAATCTGGATTTCTTCCAGGGAGGAGCATTCTTAGCAACATAGCAGTGGCGTTTGAGGGCCTACATTGGGCAAAGAGAACTCAACAGATGATAATTTACTTAAAGTTTGACTTCGAAAAAGCTTACGACGGCGTGAGATGGTCCTTTCTTGAGAAAATGCTTATAACCTTTGGTTGTGGAGAAGGTTTCACATCAGTGATAAGGAAGTTATTAATATCCAGTCATTCCATGGTGTCTTTTCTTGGGGAGACGTCGCTCATTTTTACAGTAGGGAGGGGTATTAGACAGGGCTGCCCTCTGGCCCTATTTTTTGTTCAATATAGTAGTTGAAGGCCTATCGCAGCTAATAATCTCAGCAGTAAAGGATCAAATCATTGCTGGTCTGACGATGTATGATGGCACTCAACAAGTATGTAACCAATACGCTGACGACACTTTCTTATTTCTTGTGGCATCGAAGGTTAACTTGTCGAATGCTAAGGACTTGTTAGATTATTTTTCTTTGGCATCAAGTTGCTTTTTAAATTGGGATGGCCATTGGAAGAGCCTTTGTTGTAGCTGAACAGGATTATCCTTGGAAGTTCATCACACAGGGTAATTCTTCTACGTTGTTAGGTATCCCAGTGGGTATAATAGGTCGACTGGAGAATTCTGGAATGAGATTCTATTGGGTCTTGATAAACACTTAAATTGATGGAAGGTCTCTAAGCTATCCTTGGCAGGCAAAATAGTGGTAGCTAAATCTGTGTTGAGTAGTATACATGTCTATGCAGCATCAATCTTGTTAACTCCAGCAGATATTGTATAGAGGCTAACGAGGACTGTACAGTACTTTATTTGGAGAGGAAATGAAGAAGGGGTGGACTGTAAGACAACCTGGAATAAATGTTGTATCTCTAAATCGCACAGTGGATTGGGTATGCTAGATTTTGCTCTTCATAGCAAAGTTCTAAGTTAGTTCATCTGGGTAGTTATTGAACGGTAAAGTGAATTCTCCTGGTCTGCAATTAATACATCAGTCATTGCTCCATCGTATCCCATGTGGCAAAGCTTCAGTGCGATCTGAGTTTCTGTGGGCTCTGTTTTACGGTTTAGGAGCTTATAAAGAAGCATCCCCTTTTCTAAGAGGTTTATTAGAAGCATGGGAGTCAGTTAAGAGCTTGTGGGGACTAAGTGTTGAAAATTGTCTCTCTTGCAATGCCCGTTTGGTGGTTAGCAATCACAACCGATGGAGATCCAAAACCGTTGTTCTCACTAGTGGATGTAAGAAATGTGAGGAGAATATCATCATCAGGTGTGAATCATATTGGGGATTGGTGCTTTCAAGGATTGTTGTTGTCCTGGGATGAGTTTCAAAGTAAATTCAATTTCGGGTACAAGATAAGAAGGTTTGGCAAATAGTGGCTGCACATATCCCATTGTATGCCAGGCCTATGGTGGGCAGCTTTATAGTGATTCATAGCTCTTTATGAGAAGGTCCCTTTGTCTCCAGATATTATAGATTGCTTCATCATAACGAAGTGCTACAGCTACCCTCTAAGTGAAATAGTCAGTTAGAGGCACACGAACTCAAGCGGTTATGGAATAGTATCTGGAAGAGTGTTCTCCCTCCACGTGTGAACACTTTATTATGGCAGATAGTTCATAGAGCCCCAAGGGTGAATCATTTGGTGAGTAAATTTGCATAAGACCTGCAACTTAAATGCCCTTTGTGCCATACGACGGAGGAGATTATCGAACATTGTTGAGATGAGAGCATCGTCCCTTTTTTGTTTCGTACTTCTTGGACTTCGGTCTCTTGTTTTGCCGTCACATGTCCGATTAGACGTTGCCTAGTGGCGTGACGTTAAAAATCTTTAACTTTATCTTTATTCAGTGTCAAGATATTCGGTCTATATGGAGGAGAGTGTTGGACACTTTTGACTGCACTATATCAATCAGAGACGTTTTTTTAGGGCTCTATCCATCAGAGTGGAGCTCTTTGAAGTGACAAGCAGTCCATATTTGCAAGGCGTGGTTGCTATGGATCTTATGGAAGAGGAGATTAATGGTCTTCTCCCAAGATTATGTTCACCCGGCTAAGATCTTAAGACATGTTGAGATCTAAGGTTGAGAAGCAAAGAACAGTAATGGAGGATCGGGACCTAGCCCATCAAATAAGGAGAGCCTTCTTTGCACAATTTTGGCATAGTAGGAAGCGTATAGGCTATGGGTGGGCTATGCGTTTTTCTTCTACACTCTCGTAGTGAAATGTAGTTGTTGTAAACGACATAGCCATCTAATGTACCTCACATTTTTTTGCTTTAATGGAACTTAAATCTTTCAACAAAAAATATATATACATATACAAGTCACGCACCAATGGGGCAGGCACATCGTTTCTACGGTGCATGTTCCTACGGTGTGTATCCATGAGCATCTAGAATAGTCTAGATCATCGAGCATTCTGAACCATTATAGAATATTCTATTTTGAGTATTTGTAAACTTAAAAAAAAAAACTTTCTATTTTCAAACTGAGGTGCTTATCCATGGTCGTTTAGAATATTTTAGAGCGTTGAACACTCTGGAACATTCTAAAGCATTCTAGTTTGAATTTTTGCACAGTTTGAAAAAAAGTTTCTATTTTTAGAATTAGGAGCTTATTGAGCTGCTTATCCATGAGCATCTTGAATAGTCCAGAGCATAGTCTAGAGCAACGAACATTTCAAAGCATTTTAAAACAGTCTATTTTGAGTACTTGTAAAGTTTCAAAAAACACTTTCTATTTTTAGATTGAGAAGCTTATTGAAGTGCTTATCCATGACTATCTATAATATTTTTGAGCATCAGACACTATAGAACATTCTAAAACACTCTATTTTGAGTTTTTGCAAAGATTAGAAAAAAACTTCCTATTTTTAAATTAATTGAGGTGCTTATGGATGACATTCCAAAACATTCTAGGACTTTTTAGAAGCTTCTAAAACTTTCTATAACATTCTAGAATGTTCCGAAATATTTCGAAACATTTTATTTTGAGTATTTTGTAAAATTTCAAAACAATTTCCTATTTTTAGATTGAGCAGCTTATTGAGGTGCTTATTCATAGTCATCTAGAATATTATAGAGCATTGAACACTCTGGAACATTCTAAAGTATTCTATTTTAAATTTTTGCAAAGTTTGAAAAAAACTTTCTATTCTTAGATTGAGGAACTTATTGAGCTGCTTATCCATGAGCATTTTGAATAGTTTCTAGAATGTTCTAGAACATTTTTGAAGTTGTTTGAAGTTTCTTCGTAAAGTTTTCTTATTCTAAAAATTTCTAGAACTTTCAAAAAGACTCTAAAAGTTTTTAAAACCTTTTTCTAGAATTAGAAGTTTCTAGAAGATTCTTCTTCTAAAAGCTTCTAGAACTTCCTAGAATGTTCTAGAACTTATTAGGACATTCTAGAATTTTTTAGAACAATCCAAAACTATCTAGCATTCTAAACCTTTTTCTAAAATTTACGTGCTTACCTATAAACATCTAGAAGACACAAGATTGACGACGAACCGCAATGCCCATGCTCATGCCAAATGCCCCTTTATATACTGAAAAAAATAACCTTTTTTTCACACAAATGCATGTGGGATATATGTGCAAACCCTAAATTGTGGAATGTTCCAGAAGTTTTTAGAATCATTAGATACCAGGGGGCCTTAACAATAAAAAGAAACCAATATAGATGAGAATGAGAGTAAGAAATCAATATAGATGAGAATGAGAGTGTGGAGAGTTGGTTAAGGGGATTTCCCCCAAACCCCCATGGAGGGTGAGAGGGCAGAGGTTCAATTCTCTCCTAGTGCAAAAAAAAATTGAAAGATTCCCAAAACCGTGTGTAAGACATTCTAGAAGCTCCTAGAAATGTGTCTAAGACATTCTAGAAGCTTCCAAAATAGAGTCTAGTATGGACCGTAGGATTGTCCACATGGACGGCCGGATTCGCTCAGACAAAAATAAACCTCCACCGGAGCATCCGAGCCGTCGATTGTGCATGTGGCACCTCCGACGCTCAGGATCGTCTGAATAGATCAAAATCAATATAGACCGTAAGATCGTCCACGTGGACGGCCAGATTCACTCTGACGAAAATCAACCTCCACCATAGCATCCGAGCCGTCGATTGTGCACACGTGCCGCCTCCGACGCTCAGGATCGTCCAAAATATCGCAGCCTACTAAGAATATATATATTTTGATTTGATATATTTTGATAATGAAGTTTGCCACCTACATCAACTTGTGGGGCATAGTTGCTATATGGCATGCGAGGCATGCAAGATGTTTATGTTGCTGCTGTCACTATTTTTTGCTTAAACCCATTTATTTTCGGCATCTGCAAAATTTTGCAAAGATAGCTTGAGAAAAGCGGATATTAATGAAATAGAAAGTCCTTATGATACCTTTGAACTTCTGCATGAAGTACGGATGATTAAGGGCTTCGTCAACAGATATCCGATCCTCCTAAAATTTCATAATACGAATACAAAGTCCTTTAGTAACTACATGGATTTAACATGATAAACCAAAACAATACAGAAGAAACATTAATTGTATGGAATTATATGAACTTAAAAACTTACAGGATACCATTGTAAAAGTAGACGCAAAAGCCGTACAGCCCACACATTTGGCATCCTGCAAAATGAGACCCATAGATATACTTAACTCAAGCAAAGTAGCTTCATTAAGAGAGACTCAACTTCAAATTTAGACAATGCCATGAACGTAATGTACAAAGAAATCTCTCACGTGCGTTTTGACATGACTTATCATCCTGCAGCTTTTTCTTGGTGGAACACAAATTATTTGCTCAAAATCTTATGCCTGAATGTAGACCAGCTTCATACCCCCTCTCTCTCAGGACCAATTTAGTGTGGTTGCTGAGAGCTCAAATTGTGATGCTTCATTGGATTGGGGCCTTGTTGTATCTCACTATTACCAGGCCATATGCAGATACTGCAGCTAAACAAGTGCTTGTCAATGGCAACGGTACTTTAACCGAGGGACCCTACCATGGATCTCAACCTCTCTTTATGTGGATGCTGATTGCTTAGCTTGTTAAGATACACGATGCTCCATGTCAAAGAAGCAGCCGACATTGAGCAGTGCTGAAGACGAATTTCATGCTGTCTCTGCTGAGGAAAGATAGATCTACCATGGATCTCAACCTCTCTTTATGTGGATGCTGATTGTTTAGGTTGCTAAGATACACGATGCTCCATGTCAAAGAAGCAGCCTACATTGAGCAGTGCTGAAGACGAATTTAATGCTGTCTCTGTTTAAGACACAGCCTTATGCCTGAAGAACTTATGAGTGGAACTGCAGCCGCCATCATCTACTTCTCGGGACAACTTGGATTGGCGTACCATTCACTCGCCAGCTTGCTGACTTGTTCATCAAGCCTCCAGCAGGAACTTCAGATTAGCAAGTTTAAGAAACAGCTTACCATAGTTTGTATTCAGCCTAAAGGGGAAAACCAGCATTGTTTAAACTCTACTGAATTTCACATTCTAGTTTTAAGGGAGTGTCAAAGTTGATGTCAATAAAACTTCACACTTGAGCTTAAAAGGGGGTGTCAAGGAAACAAACTAAAGTATCAATGGTCAATTTAATGGTTACCGATTCGGTAAGTAAGGAGATGTTTAACTTGTGTACAAAGATCACCTTGATCAATAGAAGCTTCTTGCATCTCTCCTCCGTATTCTGATTCCGTACAAATTCCTTCGCAGCAGTGGAAGCACTTCTTTTAGGGAGGGATGGAAGTTCAAAACGGGAATACCTCAATAAAACAAACTAAAGTGTCACTGATCAATTTTAATGGTTAATCGGCAAGCAAGGGGATGCTTAGCTTGTGTACAAAGATCATCTTGATCAATAGAAGCTTCTTGCATCTCTCCTTCGTATTCCCAATTCTGTACAATACCTTCCAGGCAACAGTGCAAGAAGCTTCTATTGATCATCTTGTGATCACTTGAAGCTTCTTGCATCTCTCCTTCGTATTCCCAATTCTGTACACTTACTTCGTTTAGGGAGGCATGGAAGTTCAAAAAGGGGCTCTGGAAAACTATATATGGAACCTCAGCTTTCCTCATCTCATGACGTTGCTAATGCCCGCAACCAAGCTCACACCCATCTTCTCAGCTGCTAAGCACACAAGATACCTACCAGTTCTTTATTGTTACACTCAGACCACATGCATTGACTACAATACACAAACAATTCTATGAAAAAAGAAAAACTGTAGGGTGGAAAAGAACCCCAAATTTAGTGGATCCCGTTGCTTTATTTGTTGCATAACTGCAGATTCGCTACAATCCCATGAAACTGGATGTACCTCCTTCAAAGAACAGAATAGACACATATTATGAATATACGAATTCGAGACACATTAAGAAAATTTTGCAGGTTTTCTATCCTACCAAGTAATACAGTCTTGGGTAACCCACAGTTATCTACATTATTATTTCATCTAGGAACCAGATAAAACAGCAGATAGATAAGTTCAATGAAAATTTTAGAATGCGGCAACCCAATGCATATTAGAATCACCATAATACTAACCGGCTGATGTTGAGGTGATGCATGAGGAATCAAAATGCACATTTCTATGAAAGCCCTGAGCCTGTTGAAAAAGTCGAGGCTTAAACGAACTGTTGAATAGCCACTAAAGTGTAACAATTAACATACATATACAAGAAATTGCAAGGGACTGCTCAGATATAAAACCTTTTTATTAGCTTAAGTGGATTTCCACCAGTTCTGAACCAATAAACATTGACATGCAGTTAACATCCATAATTAGAGAAGTTAATTTTGAGACTGTATGGATATTTTTAGGATTAGCCATGATGAGAGAAGCAAACATGATCAGGCAAGCTTCTCAAGTGTTTCAATCCGATGTTAGTTTTAATTGCAGTATTTGGCTTATAGTTATTTATTCAAACTGGCTTAACAAAGAAATAATACAGATCTCTGTAATAACTTACAAATATAATGTCTGTTTTGAATTGTCATCCAGCTCTTTATACTGTTGATCAAGAAATGCACGCACACGGGAACTAATCTGGAAAACATGAGGCGTTCCTAGTACCAATTCTAACATCACTACTCCAATGCTCCACATGTCATATCTGTAATAATAAAACAACCATGATTTTTAGATAGAGACATGATGCTTATGAACAAATAGAGAAGTGGGTGATGTATCGTAGTCTTCAAATGCATGCGAAAAATGCAGCATGCTCTGTCCACATGCAATTAAAGCAATTAACCAATTACTCGAGCCATGATAAATATGTATGATTGGATAAAAAGGTGAATAGAACGCACGAAGTGGTCTGATCTGGATGCAAATGCAACCAATGCTTGAAAAATAATGCCTCTGGAGGGGCATATTCCATTGTTTGCTCCTTCCTGCAAACCAAGTCTGTCAGTAATGCTTTATTGTGCTTGTGCTTTAAAAGAGTTGAGCAATCTTACTGGGTTGGGCCATCTGATCCGTATAGGTTCTTCATTGTAAATACATCAACTGCACTTCCAAAATCAATAAGGCGTCTGTATAAATTCAGTAAATGAATGGTCGAGTTAAGAGCGATGGACGCTAAAGCAGACGCTAACGCAAGAGGGAAGCAATTTTTTCTATTGATCATGTATCATATACATAGAAATTGCCCTAAAAGGTGGCAATTAATCCTAACTGCTAAATATCTTAACATATCTAACTATGGCATTTAGTCACACGACAAAACCTGTCATTTGACCATATTCTCTAATATTAGTTTGTTAAAACGTGTTCAAGCAAGACAAAGCAGTTTAGTAGAGGATAACCATGTGAAAACTATAATCTGTACCCTTCTAATAATACACTTTAGTTATGCTATAGAAAAAAAAAACACACGTTTCCTGCTAACGCAAATTCCTAGCATTACTAAATATTTTGTTGTATCTTTACTTCATCCATCACAGATTTTGTTGTCTTAATGAAAACAGACAAAAGTCCTTGGGTGTAGAAACATTTTACTGTACAATGTCAGGTTTGCAGGCATATTGTCTTTGGAAATATTAAGTATTGAGTGCTTGCCCAAACTGCCAACCACCAAATTTTCTGCCATAAAATAAAATGAGCTCATTATCAAAATCCTAGTCCTTAAAAGGCATGCAAGAAATTAAACTTTGTGGACATAGTGTATCCCTTTCCCAAAGAACTGCAAGCTACTACAGATATTGGAAAAAAGTACTTGTAACATCCCCTAGCAGGTCCAGTGCCCTTGAAATTGGATAAGACAAAAGTGGTATATATTCTCTTAATTTGGTATTCAGCCATGGTCTTTCTGCTCAACTGTTCATGCAAGTATAGATGTAGCTGCCAAAGACGTAGTCCAACTTAAATCTACGTGACAGACTAAAAAACATGATTTCTCATTCCTGTCTAGGACAAGAAACCTTGCAACATGCAAGACTGTTCTGCAGATATTCTAAATTAATTCCACTTTTGAGAAGTCTTTGCATTTGGTAATCTACACTAAAAAAGGTAACATCTGCCAGTGCATTTGAAGACTAATGTAGCTAATTTAACATAGTAAGTGTGCATTACGAACCTGGCTTAATGTCTCGATGAGTGATATTGCGATCATGGCATGCCTTCACAGCAAGTAACTGTGGGTGGCAAAAGATCGGCACATAAACAGTCAGAACAAGGAACACTTAGATTGGTGTTCATTTACAGAGATAGATAAAGAGGACGAAAGGCCCACTTTATTTTCTAAATTGAATGAAAATATAGAATTGAAAATATCCAAGACAACCGCATCATATTTTCTACAAGCTGAACCTTTTCTTATTTCCCCATGAATGGAAATTGTGATAGCGTGCTGCTTCTTGGTTCTTCTTCAATTTGTTAGTTCCTTGAATGAGTCTTCAACTTTACTTCCTATTCTAACAGCAGGCTACACATTCCTTCTTTTTCTTGCTTCAAAACAATGTTGCAAAATCTGCTTCTATTGAACCATTACTTAAGGATATTTTTGCACTTCTGCATATGACACTTTTTTCAAGAGATTCATCACTTATGCCACACATCTGAATCACATGTGAGACCTAAAAAAGCATTATCTACAATGAGATTATAACTAGCAGACCATCCAGCACGTCTCAGAGACCCCGCTTCCAACCAAATGAGTTACGACATTAACAATTTCTTGTAATTCCACAAACACTTCTGCTTATAAGTCCAGCATATTAGAAAGTGCATCTGTCAAGGTGTCTCAGCATAAGTACTCTATGTGACATGGTTTGAAATAGGGCCCAAGAACCATCATGCTTGTGGACACCCACTTCTAAGAAAAAGGTAGATTCTGCAAATTTGCCTTGGCACATTTTCTGGTGAGAAAGCCACGTACACGCCACCCATGTAACATGACCTCTACATGCATTAGATCTAGATTAGGAAACTAGATCATGGGTCAAGGGTTACTTTTGTGCCTGCTATAAACAAGGAGATTGCCCACACATTTCAGAAGTTATCAGAATCTACTTTTTAGCATTTTGCTTCAGAACCTTGTTACTGTAACCACAACTAACAGATCATGATCAACTCATCAAAGCAAGCCCGAAAGCCAAGAAAGAATGGGGCAGTATGATTCACATGTTGAAAAGGAGATAGCTTTTCTTTGGTTTTTTCCCGAAGTCACTGGTCCTGTATTATATAAGAGGCGTGCATGCACCTACAAAAATTAAGTCTGATATGAACTTAAAGGAAACGTCCACATACAATTATTATGTTATATCCGGCAGAATAAATGGCAATTTTTTATGAGCCAATGTTACGGCTTAAATTTGATGCAAAGGACAATTTAATATGTTAGAGCGCAGAAAGGACAGTAGTGAGTTACCAATTGTCTCATTAGACTTTGCATTTCTTGCTGCCCTGCTTCCGTGGTCCTCAGCCACTTCCACCAAGCTGATGATGTTAAAATCTTATAATTTCCAGGTTCTGAATTAAACCCAGGAATTTCTTGTGCATCATAAAGCAGTTTCGACAAAGACTGTCCCTCCATTTTAAAAATTAACCAAAGCCCCTTTTCCTTCGTCTCATATGAAGAAATGTATCTAACAATATGACTCAATCCATTTTGAAGTTCTTGCTTCACTCCACAATCATTTATACATGTTTCTTGAGATGACAGGTCTGATGATTTAGATGCATTTAAGAACACTTCACCGAAATACTTTTCACGAAGACCGCTCAAATGCTTGGCGTCATCTGCACTTGACTGTGACAGAAAGGCACATTCAAATGTCAAAACCTGCTTTATAGTTTGTCAATTAAAATCAAGTAATAAGGATGTCTGCTTTCATGCATCTAATTCATAGCGCTAGCCTGTTGTTAGCATATGACATATTACATGTCACCACCTTCAGATGACTAGACATGACACCTATGTTAGTCATGCTTTATAGTTTTTTATCCAGTTTACTCATAGCCTAGCTATTTCATGTATCTCTTTCATTCTAGCATATATGCATACAGGGTTTCTTCATGGTATCAGAGCAGGAATGCAGGTGAGATCAGTGCAGGAGCATAGCAGGTGGGATCAGAATGTCGTATCGGGTCTGATCAAAGGAATTGGCATCAATTTTTCTTGCATTTGTTGCAAGAATGGATCTAGAACGGGTCTAGAACGTGCTGCAGGTCTAGAATGTGGATGGTTCGAAAAATCTCTGCAGGGAATCATTCAATCTTGCAAGCATTTTAGTCTGGAAGTGGAAAGGGTCGGATCTGGTGTGGCAACAGATGTTGCCGGATTTGAAGTTTGGGCGCAGCATTAGGGCTTGAATCTGCAGTTGTGTGGTCGACTTTACAATATTGGATCAAGGAACTGAACTTGGCATATGCCATGTGTGTGTTGAGTCGGGTAGATGATGGAACGGGAGTAAAGATGTGCCGGAATTAGGTTTCTTGCAGGGTAGACTTCGCATGCTAAGTGTCAAATATTGAGTGACGTTTCTTGATTTTGTTGAACACACGATCTATTTCTGGAAGACCTATCTCTGGAACAAAATGATCCGGGATGTTTCTTATGTTATTTAGGGCTATTTACAGCAAAAGAACAGAGGAATTTGGTTGAACGAAATTGTCATATCTGGGAGTTGTTTTACTCGGTTTTTTGGTTGTTTTTCATTTGTCCATTCTTGAGGAACAAGGCAATTGGCTCTGAGTTTGTGATTCTGTCACATATAGACGATTTTCAGAAAGTTTGAGAAGATCCAATGTGTTCTGTGTTAGAGATGTTGTCATTTGAAGGAGTTTAATTTGGCTTTAGATCCTTCATGACAATTATTCTCAATGGGAGGTTTCTATGAGACAGCTTCTGTCCATACAAGGTAGTTGGGAAATTGTGAATGGTCAGGTTACTAAATGAGAGCTCAATCATCAAGGGTATGAGTTGAAAGATGGACTTGCATTGGCTTTGATTTGAGCGACAATTGATTTGCATGTCCATCCATGGGTATCAGGTCAATTTACAAGTTCTAAGGAATTTTGGGATTCTATTGAATGTAAGTTACAGAGGAAGAAGTAGTTTGTGGACAAATGTGAAGTGTTACCTCCTATTTTCACTCTTCCAGTTATTGATTTCCATGATAACTCCTTTCCTTTACTTGGTGATGTTTGGGAGGAGGTTGCAGCTCTACCAAACCAGATGGAAATAAACCAACCTCCCACGTTCGTTGTTCATGAGAGTCTTCAATTGCTGCATGAACATGGCATGGCAAATCCAGAGACGGCAATAAAACAAAGTACAGAATGTTGTTTGGATTTAGAGATGTTAGATCTGCAGCAGAAAGGTAGTTCTTCATCCAAATCATTTAATCTGGATCTGGATCTGCGGCATGAAGTGTTAGACAACACTTGTGTTCCTGATAATAATGAAATTATAGACCAGTTTCTTGGAGAAGAGCAATGTTCATGAAATACACAAGGAGACATGAAAGCAAAAGAGGAGCTCATTCACGAGTTTCCTTGGGTGGAACTTGATGCATAGACACATGATTTTTCTTCCATTCTTTTTCAGCTTAATCATCATGTCTTGCAGCTGCCACTTTACATAACTTCACATATTCCATTTGCTTGTCCACATGATGAGAGGATGGAGAATCATTCTAATTTGACTGAGTGTTTGGCGTATGTTCCTTATAACAGATGTTGGAGAATCGAACCAAGAGGTTGAAAATTAGCTACAGTTGTCTGCATAAAAGAAATCAGGTCTTAATTGGTCTACACAATTCTGAGTTCCGAAAGAGGAATGGTCTGGTTTCTGACAAGAGTGCATTAGCAGGGCGTCAATTCTGAGTTCCGAAAGAGGAATGGTCTGATTTCTGACAAAAGTGTATTAACAGGGCGTCTTCTAAAGCAATCACTAACACTTGATATAGTTGGATTACCTAAGGAGTCCTATGAGTTACAAGTGCTCCCATTCATGGTTGAAAGATGTTCAAGTTGTAGGAAAAGGATACCAAAAACATTCACTGCTGAAAGTCTTGTTAGTTTTACATGTTTGCAGAATTCAGCAGGGCACACTTACATGGGTTTAGGTTTAACCTTGGGCTGAAGGCTCATGTACATGACTATGGTTTATTACATAGACAAAAGACGACGTTTTATACAGTGCCTTGTATTTCCAAGAACAGAGAATGGTACAGGAGCAGGAGGGTATGGTAGAAAATCAAGGTCCAGTGGCAGCCATGGTTACTTATGTGGTTACGCTTGTTTTATATGCTGAATTTCAGGAGGTGTTACATCTCAGGGGGATATGAAACAGCTTTTGCATGTTCTGCCCTATGATCATCCTCAGGGGGGATGATATCTCAGTTTCTTTGTTGTTAGTTCTTGCTGGTAGACTCAGTTTCTAAGTTTTGAGTGATGCTAGTCATCAGGGGGGGGATGTTAGCATATGACATATTACATGTCACCACCTTTAGATGACTAGACATGACACCTATGTTAGTCATGCTTTATAGTTTTCTATCCAGTTTACTCATAGCCTAGCTATCTCGGTATCTCTTTCATTCTAGCATATATGCATACAGGGTTTCTTCACCTGTTTCCAGTATAAGCCAATGCTATACACACCAAGTGAAATACCAAGCAATTTGGTTGATGGAATAAGAGATGCCAAACATGTGGGCTCAGACTATAAATGTTGAGAGGAAGGGCTAATGGTGTTAAGCTGCTTCGCATGACTTTTGTTTAACAATGTGATACAATAAGAAATTAGTTTTTCTATACTAGCATATGTCCAATGGAGTTACAAAAAGATAATAATTGAATGGATGAGCTGACCATTATTTTCTTCAGGACAAATGTCTCATCGTAATTTAGGGCATGTGAATCCTCCGTTTTGCTATTTGTGGCATTGCACTCCCTTCTAACTGCCAGCCATAATTCGCCAAATGCCCCACGTGCAAAATTTCTTTTCAAAATATAACTGTTCAAGTGACACTTCGAATAAAATATACATTTGTTGGAGTAATTAACAATATGGAATAATTCACAATATGAATGATAAATTAAGATGACAGAGGGACTATATGTGTCTCGGAAAATCGTGTAAAGCAAAAAAGCTCTATGTACACCAGTACACTTTTAGCTACTCTAGGTCACGACGTGATATCATCTAGCCAATTCATATCGTAGATATTAGATTCGTAGACTCCTCTAACTAAGACTATAAAGATGAATAAACTGAGGAACTACCGTTTCTAGCTTTAAAGAAGTCCAACTTTCCCTTCATACTTGAACATTTGGCCTGTTAATGTTTTTAGGTGATTTTCAATGGGCAGACCTAAGACACCCTTGCCCAACATAACAGACTCATGTCTCTAGATGCTTGGTGGCAGTAGGACATTTTGCATCCTTGGTGAGACCGAGTAAGCCACATCTATAGCATCACCTGTCATGATAGTACCATCTACAAACAAAACTATACTGCACAACTGACTACCGAGTTTTAAAACAAAGATTAGATTCTGCTCTGTACCTAGTAAAGCCTTGCACTAAGAAATAGTTGACAATAGCTGATCCAATCCCAATCTTGTTTGAATTCTAGGTTTCCCCTTGATTATTTTGGAAACAGGTTTGCACGAGATAATATCGAAAAGACAGCAACAAGAACCTACTGCTTATATAAAAACATAGATCTAGTCTAAACCATCACACGCATGAGTTGGCACGCCATAGTATTTACACTTAATTTACATTTCAAAATCTCCAGAAAGTAGATCAAGGTAACGTAAAGCATACCTGTACTCATAATCTTTATCAGAATGAGATGAGTCCTGAAAAGCAATCGGATGATCTCGGAGTAAACTCTGATTGTTGGAGGGTAAGATAGATGCGATACTTCTTAAGTTTGACACATTTTCAAATAACTTTGCTTCCATTGTTTTGGGCCAGGATGCCAAAGGATAATTGTGGATTGGCATATCCCTCAAGGAACACTCATCTGCAAGGAAAAAAACGTTAGAACACTAGTGGAAGCAGGCTATGGCCATGCAGTTTAGTGGCATGATGCACAAAGGCCAAAATTGCCCATGCAGACAAGCATGCAATGAACATTACATCTCACCTATTAGTCTATTTTCTGAACACAGCTTTTACATATACAGTAATCATTACTAAAAAATAATGAAAAGAAATATATTAACTTGCCATACCTCTTTGCAATTTATACTTCGACAACAAATATTCTGGCTTCCCAAAATAAATACCATCTTCGTACTTGGAATATGCACGTTTCATATCATTTAGAGCAAGTTGCAAGGGAAATACTTTCTCCAGAGTTAACGGTTGAATCAGCTCAAAGCAAAGCAACAACCCATCTTTCACAGGCTGCAAGGAGAACCCCGTTACTCAAGGCACTAGAAACAAAAGATTAACAAAAGTTATAATTTGCATATATCAATCTTTATGGCAAATACATTTTATAAAGTTACGGTCCTAGAACTTGCACGCTAACATGCATATTCAATGACAATGACAACGCAGGCATTGGCTTCTGCAAAAGAGTTTCTTATTGCGGTGCCATATTTAACAATAACTCCCATACAACAGCCTCTTGTTGTTTTGCCACAACATTGGAGATAAGCAACACACAATACAAGTCCTTTCCTTTGCTGTTTCGTTAAGATACTCCACCACTAGTCAAGATATGAATTTAGATTCTGGACATGGACCATCATACTTCTGCCATCTGGAACTGATAATCAACCAAATAGCTCAAAACCTCTTCGAACTATTTCTAGACATCAAATTCTAGGTAAAAGTCCTGTGAATCCCATGCCTTTCCAGTACAGTGGACCTGAAGGGTTGAGGCATGCTCTTTTTGTAAGGAATTGCAACAGGCCACAAAAAATCTGTTTATTTGGTCGGCAATCAAATAAATCTAGGCAGTTGAAGTTACAATTCGCCCAAACTATAATACTGTCCAAATCCCTCATAGACCAAGGTATAATATTGATGAAACTCAAAGAGACTTTTGAGTATGATAAAATTACCAGCACCGAAACTTCAGCATGGTCTCCAGGAACAGATCCTCCAGATCCAAAAAAATTCTTTGAAGTTTTATGATTTGTACCTGTAATGGAGGATTTCACTGATCAGTACAAATAGAGAACTCAGCTATCATGTAGAATAGAAACATAGCATGATTTATATATTAGTTAAGACTTGTCCATTAGATAGAAATAATTCTAAAAATACTATAGCCACATCCTCTTGTAATCAAGAGCCCATGAATCATATCAAATAATCCAAAGTTCCTTCTCTCAAATTCAAAATTTGCTTGAAGTTCACACTTACGAAATTACAAGTGCTCAGTTATTTATGTAACTATGACAGCGATTATACTGCACTGAAATTTTGTTGGTGGCATTTGCTAGTATTGTCTTACCCTCCGAGATGTTTTTATGTATCAATACCTTCCCTCGTCAGCATACTTTTAATGAGTAGCAATTGCTCGCATTGGTGGTAACATCTTGTGAGTTCACGAAGATTCCACAAATGTAAGCAAACGGGAATGTGCCGAATATAGGACTATCTGATTATTCTTCAAGAGAAATTGTAGACCGTTTTAGAGGTCCTTGCATCAACAGATTGTAATCCAATTTAGGATAGTTTGAGGAAACTGATTCCACTAATCCATGAAGGAAGCCACTTTCTTCTTCATAGTTTTACGTGTTTAACCTTGTGTATTGCATTTAGACGAACAACTACACACCTGAACGAATCTCGAATTCCTCTTGATTTTGGAGAGCTTCCAAAGCTAAAGTTCTACTTGCTGACTCCAGCCCAGAATCCAGATTTTGCAACACCTTATCTTCCGTTTCTTCACGCTCCTCCACTTGATCCACACACCCATTGCGGGATGGCAAGTTTATTCCCAGCAGTTCCTGATTAAGTGGTATCAATTCCTTGCCTACCTTGACATCCAGTACGATTGCTTTCCTTTCGAGATCCTGGTTTTCTTGCAATGCATTGGTCAAAATTGACAAAAACAGTATTAGCTTAGAGAAGCTTCCAATACTCGATCCGTATGCCTTGCTCGAAGCCTTATGCATCAAAAATCAGCTAACTAGGAGATCCACTGTTACATGCATATATTTGGTGGCTCTTTTTCTACTTCATCGGTAGGCTCGCGGTGGGTTTAGAGAGCCCCACGAACGGAGGAATACATAGTACATACACCCTCGCTATTTTCCCTCTAGGGGCAAGCCCTCGCTTCTGTGAGACTGTGGGATATTTCGGGTATATGCTGGAACATACCCATTACTGGCCTAAACCCTGTGTTGCTGTTCGATCAGTCGCCCTGTTCAGACCCAGAAAATCGGCATGCATCCCACCGCTGCAGCTCTACAATGCCGAAGGTGCGGACTAGCAGGATCCGCTACCATGTATACTCACTTTACAAAGAAGATTTCATGCTTCACAAGCTCTTTATTTCTACTGAGGTCTTTATGGTCAGTGAGGGAATTTGCAAGTTTGCACGTCTGTTTTGGGCACTTTGGCCTGTCAAATTTTGCAAATTGAAAATATGCATTGCAAATGAAATGTTGGGTTATGGAGTTTGCTCGTCACGAGGACATGCACCTATAATTAGTGCATGTCATATGAAAGGCACTATTATAATATTTCCCTGTCATTTTTTTATTAGATTTATAAATAATATAATATATATATTTTTCTTTTTTATTTGCACGTTTGCACAAACGAGGGTTGGAATATTAAGTCCCTCTGAGGCTATCCACGTTGCAGCCAGCTAGGTTTTTTGTGCAAGTGGATAGCCTCGCTATCGTTGGATTTTATCTAAGGCCAGTAAAATTTATCAAAATTCCAGGCTGTCATGCATAGCATTGGGAAGTTATGCCCGCCCTGGAGATTGATCATCGAATTGGGTTGGGGCCTGCTTCACGAATAGGATCTGGTTTCGAGTTCCGAGAATCTGGTTTTGAGTTTTGAGAAGAGAGACGACATCGTCATGCATCCCATTACGTATGGTATCTGGACCATATTTTCGTCTTTTGGACCATATTTTCGTCCTCGTTGAATTTGAGTAACAAGCATACAAGCAACAACAAATGTCTCTTGAATCATGGCAGGTACCGGCTTCGGATTCTACATGTTTTATGATGGGAGTAGGTTTTGTTCCCAGTGTGTAGAATCTGGGCACTTGACGGACCACAATGGAAAAAAATCATCTGGGTGGAGCTTTAGTTTTGAAGCCTCGCTTGCTAGTTTAGAAGCATTGTGGTTTGGTGGTGGAAGACAAGACAGGGAGAGGGAGCTATCCGCTGAAATGACATCTTTAATGTTATCTTCTCCGGTAAGTTGCAATGGTGGTTCCCAATGATATCTCCTTTTAAAAATATCGATCTTTAGGCTGAGCTTTTCTGTATGAGCGATTTTCTTAGAGAGGATCCGTGCCTTCGCTGCTATGAGCTTGTCTGGTATTCCGATAGGCAGCATATGTAAGTTATGTCGATTTCATGCATTCTAGGGTTTGTCTGTCATGGCGAAGTATCAAAGCTGCAGACTCTGTTTGCTGCAGTACAGCTACAAAAATCAATCAAAGGGGTGAGCTTTCTTCCTAGATCTACAAAAATCAATCAAAGGGGTGAGCTTTCTTCCTAGATCATTTTCTATACGATGTACATTTGTAGTATGGCGGGTGGCATTTCTCATGTAAATAAGCCTAATTATATGACATCTTGAATTCATATAAAACAAGAAATATATCTCAAACAGGCCAATGCATTTTCTGAAGGAAGCACAATAGCCAGAGTGAGCAAGCACGGTGGGCCATTTTGACTTCCCTAATGGACAAGGCTCTATGCGTTAAGCAGATCCATCTGCTTATTATTGAAATTATTGAAAGTTGCTTATTATTGAAATTATTGAACATGGCTTTGAATCGGATGTTTTTGTTGGGACTGCTCTTCTGAACATGTATCACAAGGCTGGTTGTCTATGTGGTGCAAAGACAATATTTAGCGTGGTATCATGGAATGCTATAATTGGAGCTTATGCACAACATGGACATTCTAAAGATTTTATCGCACTTTACAATGGAATGCAATCTGAAGACATAAGGCCAGATAGAATCACAATGCTTAGTATGCTTAGGGCTTGTTTCTTCAATAGATTTGAGAATGGAGGAAGGGAAGATAGTCCATTCATGCATTGTTGCAACCAGATGTCAGTTGGATGATGTTGTTTGCACAAATTTGATTATCATGTACGGCAAGTTTCCAAGTATATGCAATGCCAAAAGGATGTTTGACAGTATACAAAACCAAAATTTGACCTCTGCACTGTTTCAGGAAATGCAGAAACAATGTAAACAGCCTGATGAAATCACTTTTAGTACTGTTTAAGTGCTTGTGGCACTATTGTAGCTTTGGCAGAGGGCAGGCTAATCCATGCTGCTATGATTAACGGTCAATTTAGTTCAGACATCGCTATAGAGAATTCTCTCTTATAAATTTTTATAGAAAATGTGGTTGCTTAAACGATGCATGCAAAATATTTTGAGAAATAATTAAAAGCAATGCGATATCTCTACAATTGCAGCATATGCAAGCAATCATTGCAATGATGTACAATTATTTATCGGGATGCAAAAGAGAAGATGTCAAGCTGGAGGCGGTTTCACTCCATGGCCTGGTAAACGTTGCTAACTTGTCTGGGGGCAGACTTCTTCATACAGAAAGTGACTTTGATTTAAATGCTCTGAAGTCTTTGCTAGTAAAATCATATGGAGAATGTGGTAGGCTCAGTGATGCAATCAGGATATTGACAACAAGATTGACAATGTGGACATGATAACATGGACTTCTATTATTGGCGCACATGCACAACATGGATGTTGCAGGAAGGCTTTTCAATTTCTCCAGAAAATGCAAAAATGTGGTGTAAGACCAGATGGCATTACTCTTGTGGAGGTCCTTTCTGCTTGTAGTCATTCAGGCCTAGTTGAGATGAGGGCTGTTTTTTATTTTGTGTCTCCTTAAGTCATGAGCATGATATCAAGCCCACAACAGAATGGATGTATGATTGATCTATTTGGTAGATTTGGACAACTTTCTGTGGCAAATGCATTTGTGAATAACATGCCATTTCATCCTATGGCTAGCTGCACAAATGCTTTGAGTGGGTCAGGCATAATGAAAGTTGGGTTCAATGTGGGCAGCTGCTAGTTTCAAGGAATTTCCGGTTACTTGTTCAAAAAAGTCATGTCCGAGAGAATCAATTGGTACTCGGCGAGTCTTTGGATCAAGTAGCTGCCCATTTTGTCGGCACTGGCTTTATTTTGTGTGTCCTTAGAGGTTCAGGTTTCAAATCGGGCGCCTGCCGAATTTGATCCTTGAAGCTCCAAGGGCACACGAAATAAAAGTTCTGTCAGCCCACTTGCAAAGTTCTGTCCATATTTATTTTGTGTGTCCTTTGAGTGCCCAATCTGATCTTCGGTACTCAAAGGACACTCAAATAACAGGCTCTGGTCTTCCAGTCAATTTGGGCGACCGCCCAATTTGATATGTGGAAATCTAGGGACACATGAAATAACATTTGTTTGAGTCATATGCAAATTGGGTGGAAGCCCAATTTTATGTAGTCATACATAAATTGAGGAAAAAGTTGGCTTGAAAGTAGCATTTTTTCTGGTGTTTTTTTTCCTGTGGACTATCACCAACTGACAGCTTATATCATACAGCTGCTGAACCTGTTTCGAGATGGCAGAATTGTTGGATGAGGTTATATTGGTGGCCCGACATGCCATTTTAGGGAGATTCTGGATGGCATGGTCAATATTGGTATCGAGGATGTGCTCGTCAGGGAAGCTGCTCTACCTTTTCCTACTGAGGAAGCGACCAACCTTGGAGAGGCAAGAGGGTCCTTCGTGATTTGGCCCATGGTGGATGTTTCCGAGGAGGTTGTCGAGGTTGCGGGGTCTCAATGCCGTAAGAGACGTATAGAGAGAGAAGATGTGGCAGACAAAGGATCTCCAAGTGTCGAAAGGGTCGAAAATGTGGCGACACCAGTGGCTGGTATCAACCAAACTATGCCTTTTACTAGTACACATTTATTGAAGAATGTTGCGGGGTGTGGCATTCGTGTAGCGACACACTTGCTGGAAAAGGGTTCATTTCTTTCACTGATCCGGAGGACGCAGTGTGTGACCAGTACTTAGGCATGTCTTGCATGGGTGTGACTGTCACCGAGGGTTTTCCACTGCCTGAAGACATGAACTTGCGTTGCATGGGGTGCCTCTATCATCCAAAGCCTGGGATGCTGGTGAGATGGAGTAATGACTATGTCTGTGTGGATGGGGTGAAGGTCTCCGCTCTTGAAAACAAGGATTGGAGTGCAGCCTGAGGTCATCTCTAGCGTCGGCAGTAGTGCAGTTGAGATGCGTCCCAACTATGAGAAGCACAAATACACAATGACCGCCCGTCAACCCAGGATAGTGAAGAGGGCACCTAAGAGTGAACGTATCACTACAAACGAGGCAATCCTGAAGTTCTATAGGACTGCTTGCTGCAAGAAGAGATGCACTTCTAATTTCTCGCGCCAAGAGGTAATCAATGTCAGGAGAGATTTTTGCTCTATGAAAGCCTCCGATCGTGTCAACTACGTGTACGACATACTCGGGAACAATATGACAGGTCACCGTGCGGAGAAGCTAATGTTGAATGGCAGGCCGGTATGCGAGAGAGCTTGGTACCTAGGTCTTGGGATCTCCAAATCAGGGTACCTGAAATGGAAAGTCGAGTTCAGAGGCGGTGCTCGTAAAGTGGAGCATGGAAATACGGGTTCAATGAAACCAAGGGTCTCCATCTTATGCTCAGCTGCAATATTCTCCATGTTCGTGAAAGAAAACTGCAAGTCCATGCCACACAGGAACAGGAGAAATGAGCTCAGTATTCGAGAGAATGTTAGAAAATTGCCTGGTATGTTCATTAGGACCTGCATTCTAGAAGATGTTAATGCAGAGGTGGTCGTCTTGACGGGAAAGAAGGTTTCTCACACCGGGTTCTATAGAACTTGGCTACGGTCCTTTAGGGATGTGACGATTGCGAGGAAAATAGCATTCTCCAAGTGCGACACGTGTGAAGTGATCCGAACCAAGTT